>OY855903.1:17078885-17268885 GCA_963693305.1 Meandrina meandrites | reverse complement strand
AGAATCGTGCTTTCTTTCCACACCACTTGCGTAAAATGGCCTGTTCCACCGCTTCCGCCGCCATTAAAATTGTATCCTGGTTCACAGACCTCGTTGTACCTTAAAATGTCAAAGTTTCGGATCAGTGTTCCCAAACAAAAATAAATGGAGCTCGAGGGGAAGGTATAGAGTTACCAAATTCTTTAACTTGTTTTGCTGTTGCGACCCTAGTATGTGCATAAACATAGACATAAGACAAGCGAGGACAAGAGCGACATAACTGGTGTGATACGAAGTCAGTTGGCCGTATAGCAAACATATAAATGTGGAAATAATTATTCTGGTAATGGTGAAGGAGCCGTAAAGCAGTATTGCACATGTTATCCCCCCGGGACTATGCCCCTAGTAAGGAATCAGAAAATTAAACCCACCGGGACATTGTCCCCACGACTTCAGGAGGAGATCAGGTGCTGTTGCTCGGAATTGTTCTTGCCAACTGACCCTACGTGGTCAGCCGAGAATAGGTCGTGGTAATTCACATAATGATTTCGTGGTAGTAATGATAAGAAACACTTAGTTTTATAAAGTTAGGTTAACTGCTTAGCAAATGTGGTGAAATATATTTTTTTTATGGAGAATATTCACTTTGATAAGGTATATCATTATTGCAAAGGTCATATTGCTTTCCAACACGTTCATAAATACCATGAGAATTAATTCCAGCATAATTAGTAGAGCGAGACTGGTTAGGAAACCCGGCGAACTTCAAAGAACCAAAACAATAGCGGCTCTCTGATGTTGAACTGACCCATCACGTGACATTGCATAAGCTAAATATCCGCTTAAAAGGTAAGTCGCGCAAAATTATTCCATAACTGTTATATATACGGCAAAAAGAAAAAAACTAGCGTTCACCATACGGAAAACGAACGTTAAATTCATGGAAAACGCGGCCTTTTGCTAACGTTTACCAGTGTTTTGCATACGGAAAATCGGACGTTTTCTGTGTGTTTTCGTATCGGTAAATTCCAGAATTTGTTCCATTATTCGGTAGTTTTCCTTCGCGGTATATGCAGGTGAACAAATTATCATCCGGCATTAACCGCTCGGTTAACGCACAGCAAACAGCTTGTTTTCCTTTTGTTCATTGGTATTTTCCGAGAGTGAAAATAACATGTATTCTGCCATTCACAGCCGTTTTGCGCATTTCAACTTTATGTTCATTGGAGTTAACTAGTCGGAAGCGTGCATTTTCCCGCGTTTACCGCCGCTCGGTTGATCGCTGTTCTTCGCATTCGATCCAATCCAATCTCCTGGATTCAACTGTACTGACGGTCCTAAAAGCATTTTGTTCCATAAGAATCATGTTTCTCAGCCTTCAGTTTGAGTCTTAAAAGCCAACAAGAAAGAAGCAAAACTTAACCTTAAGAACAATATAATAATTGATACTTTTGATACTTTTAATTGATAGAGATAATTCTATTTATTAAATTCTCAACCTCGGATAATGCAATTCTAGCTTTCTGATTGGTTCACTAGATCTCGGTTATAAGCCATTATACCTGCGTTTGACCTTATAAGGGAAACGAGTGCGGCAAGTGCCGCTCAGTTTAAACATTTTCCTGCGGGAAGCGAAAGTTCCATCAGAAAAATGGCAAATTTGGCGAGGTTTATAAGCTTATACAAGAAATAATCGACAGTGCCTTCCCTAAAACCACACAGATACCACAAAATGCCATAGTTGACTCAACTACGTAAAACTGAAAGGATTGATGCGAAATGTTTAATTAAAAATGTTTGTAAATGTTCAACAAGAGCGACTGACTAAACAAAGAAGAAAAGCAGAAAATAATTTACGGGAAGACCAGAAAACTGACACAATTTCATTCAGTGTTAGACGTAAATGTGGCTCAGCACTTCAGTTAAGTTTGTTACCTTTCAATCTTGATCTTGTCCTTTTATACTTCAATAAACTTTTAATCGAATCTGAGTGCAATTTCGTTTCAGCATAATGTAGTAGTCTTGATGATAGCCGTGGAGCCGTAAACAAGTACAATATGTAAACACTTGCTTCACTTTTCTTGCACAAGGCGTATAATTTCCAGAAAAGCTATTGCTTCGGATCTTCCCGTAAGCCTTAATTGTTGTCACAATTTTCCAGGATGAAAAGACAATTTACGAGGAGATTGTCCGAGGAAAATCTTCAGAAGAAAACTCTCTCGCTCGCTTTCCTCGCGTGTTTCATTCAACTCAAAAAGTGAACACCGCGGCACAAATTTTCCTGCCTCCTCATACTATCACTTCGTTTACATCAACTTAAAATGAAATGTCCAGTTGATTTATACTAAAAAAGAATTTAATAAGAAAATTATTCCATTCGCCCTTGTTGGATACGAGTGGTTATAGCCAACTCGGCGCTTCGCGCCTCGTTGGCTATTTACCACATATCCAGCGCGGGCTCATGGAATAATTGTTAAATAAAGATAATTCTTTATTTGTACCTATTTCAATACCTAGCTTTATAAGTCGTCTAGCGAAACTGAAGTAACAAATTGGTGTGAGGTAGTTTTTGCCCGCATAAGAAGGTTGCAATTACTTAAGGGTCTTACTATCCTTATCCTCAACATAAAAATATGGTGCTTTATTTTGAAGAAGTATCTAATATAATAAATCTCACCAGTTTGTCACGGCTTCTTCCATGGCTTGTGCCTTGTTAGTGGAACATCCCATGGAAAGATTTTCGCCTTGTCCCTCTCTTTCCTGTTTTGAAGAATGCATGAGCGTCCCCATCTTGGCGATTTTTTGAGCATATGCATTAGCTTGATCACACATTTGTCTGTCTAGTGTCATTAAAGGAACTTGATGTATTTTTCGGAATTTATTATGTGTTGCCAAACCCACTTTTTCTTCATCAGTAAATTCTAGAAAAAGAAACTTTAAACGTGAGATTTTATCTTATACTCGAGGTGAAGCCGTAGATAGTTGTGTTAGAGCAGTTGTAATTTAAAAAGGAACAATTTGTATCATACCGCCTCCACCTCCACCTCCACCTACGCCTACGCCTCCTGCTCCGCCTCCTGCTCCGCCTCCTGCTCCGCCAACGTTTCCGCCAATGCCTCCACCAACGCCTCCACCAGTGGTGATTGGTGTTCCTGTGGTTCCTTCCAGCTGCAGCTGAAGTGTCAAGGTCTTTTGATTTGGTGAAAATTGTACATTTCCTCCTGTGACTCTGTATCCGTTCACACCTCAATGAAGCAAAGGAAGGAGCACCCCATAGGTTAACCAAAACTCTAAACTTTTGTACGGCGTTTAACCATAAATATGTTAGCAATCATTCTCCTAACGTAAGCATAAAATCCACCTTGAGTACATTTTGACCTGTTGCTATGGTAAACCCCCTTATCAGACCCTAAGTTAACAAGTTAAACGGAAACCTCTAACATTACGTTTACGACAAAAAGCTCATTTGAAATTGCTAACTTATATAGTTGGAAGAGCAAATCGCTATTGACGTCACTTGTTGAAAAACCTTTCATATTAATTTTCTATGATTTTTTATATCACTTAAATTATTTATCATAGATAGATGAGATAGATAGATATATAGATAGATAGATAGATAGATAGATAGATAGATAGATAGATAGATAGATAGCCGTCTTTTCAAATTTACATGAGAAGAGTTGTCCCTGCTAACCGAGTAAAAAATGGCCCTCCCAGGTTCACACATGCGCCGTTCGTCTAGATAGGCGAGTTAACGGGGGAGACTCTTAACTACAGATCTGGAGCAGTTGCTAAGGAATGGCTGAAGACTTTATTTGAATCAAGCGATTTTGAAGCTTTTTTGTAACACTAAATGGTGAATTTTATTTGGGGGGTACACCTGCTTTGAAAAATATATCATTGCGCTTGCGAAACTAGTGCCAGTCCCAAACCGTGCGTTAGAATTTAAAATCCCTAAACCGCCACGGAGACGAGGTAAAGTTCCGATTTCTCTTACGAATCAGAGATAACGTAGCCGTCTTTATAATTTGACGTATGCGTTTACCGTTTACACGAAAAAAGGAAACGCTACTGGTTTATTCTGTTCTGGTCACGTGACGCGTTAAATATGACCGTGACCTGAAACTCTTGGAGGAATCTTCAATAGAACAAACTCGTGCAAAAAGCTTATCTGTATGAGGTTTTGTTTCCGAAATATAGCAATTAGAAACCTGCCTTAGAAACAAATTGGTAGGCATGACAAAACGCTCGCTCGCCTCCCAGGGTCAACCAGTTAAGTTACCCTCCACTTTAAGTCACACTTGGCCTCGAGCGACCTCTCCAGTGTAAACGGACCGGCAGCTATTAAGGAAAGCTCTCTTGCGGGATGAAAGCTAGTACTTCTACCAGCGAAAAATTTTCTTTATATAAGTCTGCGTCGAGCCAAGTGGCCCATACAGCTCGCACTTATCCCGGTTGCTGTAGCATTAAGCGACTATTGGAGTATATCTACTCCACCGCGAGAGCGATGTTAGTCCATTGCAGGGTTACCCACCCCAGCATGATTTCGCTGGTTCTAATTTATACACCTGACTGTAAACATTTTCGTTATATAAACAGGCCCTAAATTGCTCCACAAAACAAACAGGCAAACAAACAAACAAACAAACAAACAAACAAAAAGAAACAAGCAAACACAACAATTAGATATTGACGGTATTATAGAAGTTCCTATCAATTCCAAAGCATGCCACAAGCCTATTAAAATAGAAACAAATCACGCAAAAAAGAGCTAACATTTGATTAAATGTGACTAGACACTCTAAACGACTCATTGAAATCTAAAGATCTAAAAAAATTCATCGTATAACAAACGCAATCCACCGTACGCAAAAAGATGGCGACTGGTACATTTACCTATAATGCATAGCGCGCGAAAACTGCAAAAACGCTCATAAAAGCGCACAGAAAAGCTCCACAACCTTGAAACCCAGCATGAACAATGTTGTTAGTACGGGGATGAATTTTGCAAAAACGTAGCATTCTGTGTGCCATATGGACTGTGTTAGGTTCGCAAGGTATTGTGGTCAAATGTACCGTCGCCATCTTTTTTCTTACGGAGGATTGAGATACCATTTCAACTGTCATATCATGTCATGTCTTAAGAGTGCTATTTTCATTTGACGCTGCTTGTTGTCCAGTTGTTTGGCAAAATCTTGTTGTCGACTTTTTATCTTTCGTTAGATTGCAAAATTGCGGCTACTACTGGAATGAACGAGTTGAAAATTTGAGAAGTGCATTTACTGTCAGAGCAAAAACTTGTTGTACTTACCTCCTTTCGCGAAAACCCACAAGGCAAAGAAAACCACTGCGACACGGACCATAATCTTAGAAACAAAGATACAGTCAAAGGCTGCTTTACGACAGACGAATATTTTCAATGCATTTTATAGCAAAAACTTAACAGCGAAAAATCAACTTTTAGTAACCCATAACTCGTCTATATGCACAGAGGCCGAGAGGGAAAGAAAACTAGACGCGTGAAACTAAAAGGTATATTAGGTTTCTATTTAGCAGTGATCGAATCCACTCAAAATGTTGAACGTATCTTTTACAATAATTCTTAAATCAATTTAATTTCATAATTTAAGCTATTTTTTTCACATTTACACTTATATTATCTCTTCGAGGGAACCGTGTCATTTTTGCTATAGGCTAATCTTCGATAATTACTTACCATCATTCGCTTGTGACCTTAAAACTGTTGTGCAAGCTTTGTGTCACAAATGCTTGTAAAAATCGTTCTGTTGATCGATTTTCAGGCTGAGTTGTCCAAATATTACCTAATCTACCAGTTATCTCGACCACTCCCCATTTCCTGGTATCCTGAATAAGACTAGTCTCGCTTCGGCTGTTTTAACTAGCGAAGCTAAAATCATTCAACTCAAATATGTAGCTATGTTTTCCTCTCAAGGAAACCGTACTAATTACAGTGGGTAGAAATTCCCAAAGTTCTATATCTCCTTTTATCTTGCAGTTTGTGTCCCAGTTAAAGCTAATCTGACAATTATTGCAAATGCTCAGTAACAATTATCTTATCGATCGATTTTCTAAAGGTATAAAGTATCAGTTGATTTACCAGTGTTGTTGACTCCTCCCCATTTCCTGGTATCTCAAACAGAACTAGTTACGCTTCGACTGTTATAACCTGTAAAAAGCCTTCTATCTTAACCCTACATAACTAGACACGGTAAAACCTCAAAACCTTTTGTAATGTGCAACAAGCGAATTTTAAAGAAAGGGGGACAAATCTTTTGTTGAATACGTCTTGCCGGTGGAAAAATTAGACAATTGAAATATGTTTTGCTTTAGTCTCACCTTTTGATACTGCTGTGTCGACGCGAGCTGTCTGCTGCTTTATTTTGGTTTCATTCAGATGCAGGTACTGATTCTGAGTTTGAAAAGCAACAAATGAACGTGAAGCGGTTTGAGGTTGAGAAGGAAAGCTAGACTGCGAGGTCTCTTTCTTTTCCTAGCGTGCGACGAGGAAAAGAATCAAGATCGAGCAGAGAGCGGCTAAGCCGCGAGTTGCGACAAGCGCGGGCGAGAGAAATTTGCCCTTCCTCGCCTCATTCCCTTCTCGTTTTCCTTTATTTGCATAATTCTACTTCTTCAGTCGAGGGCAGGATTTCAGGAACCAAAACCAACTGCTCACAGTCTAAAGAAAAGCTAGTTTTGATTTATTTCTACGTATTAGGAATCCAGCAATTAAAATGCAAAACTGTACGTGTTTTCGAACATAATTTCAAAAGCTTCTAAGCTTCGCGTTTACGAAGGCGACTTATGGTGCAATTCTCATCGCGAATTCCATTTAGATTTTAATCGCGTTAGCGCTGCAACCACTTGCAATTTGAGGCTTATTTGAGCGCAATATCGCTAGAATATCTTAAGGTTAAAATTGAGCAAAATGTTTGTGTACCAAATCTCGTCCGTACGTCTTATAAACAGGGATGGTGTTGCTCTTTTTATCGTATGGTCGAATCATGAACCGAATCGAGCTGAAATCGAAACTCTGCACGCGGGATTCTTTATTGCAACCCTAAAGACCAAATGGCGGTGGAATTTCTTGGAAAAAACCCCATTAAAATTGCTTGTGTGAAAGAAATTCAGTTTAGAAATTTTCTATGAAATTTCGAGAATTTAGCCGGTCTTAAAATGGGGCCGAAGGGATCAGACAAAGTTTGCCCAAATTTTCCAGCCTATTTCTTGGCTCGAATTCTATTCTACATGTTCTATTCAATTCCCTAAGACCCAAATCCCACTTTTCCCGTGAACAAAGGAAAATACCGGTTCCCATGTTATCCTTTCAGTGTAATGAAAACTCTCCTCTACTCGAGGGCATTAATCAGGGAACTCCAAAACTAGTTTTCTATATTATTTTAATTCTTGACAAGTTACAGTTACAAGAGCAACATAGTAATCAGTTCTTCACGAAAAAAAAAAGTTACACTTGTGGGCAACAGAAGCTCAATACAGGTCAACGTTTATCCCGAAACTCCGCATGCCCAGTTTTTTCAACGGGAAATTGAATTGCTGACACTGTAGAGTCGACGGTCTCTTCCTGCCCTTGTTCTTCAAATAATGATTTGTCTTGAAATGAGGCGCAGTAACTGTCGTCAAAGCTACCCTTTCGCACATGTTTTTGAAACTGGCCCAACAAGTTTCCTGCTGGTTTATATCGGCCGACAATATATGCACACTTCATGCCGTTCTGTGTTATTTCAGCCCATCCAATGCCAAGAACCGTACTTTCTTTCCAAACCACTTGCGTAAAATGGCCTGTTTGAAATTGTATCCTCCTACACATACCTCTTTGTACCTAAAAACGTCAAAGTTGCCAGTGAGTGTGTCTACAAAAAAATGGAGTAGGTATAGAGCCACCAATTTTTTTTACCTTGTTTTGCTGTTGCGACTCTGGTATGTGCATAACCATAGGTATAAGAAAAGCGCGGACAGGAGCGCATAACCGGTATGATAAAATGCAAAGTCAGTTGGCCGTGTAGCAACCATATAAATGTGGAAATAATATATTAGAAGGGTTGAAGGTGCTGAAAAGCAGTATTGCGCATTTAATACCCTGGATTATGCCCCTAGAAAGAAATCAGAAAATTTTAACCACCGGGATTTTACCCCCACGACTACTGGATGAGATCAGATGCCGTTGCTCTAGCTAGCTGACCCACGTGCCCAGTCGAAAACAGGTCGTGGTCACAAAGCGTTCAAAGTACTGCGCGCGCGCAATTCCCGCCAAAACTGCCACTTATTGTTATGTTTATTATCACGAAATTAGAAAATTCTTGACTTGTTTCTGAGCTGACTGGATGAAGGTACGTTAATGGTTATGGTAAAAATACATGTACTTATTGCGCCATTTTACCATATTAGGGCAAAAGAACGCGCGAAATATGCCACGTTATTACACTGTAGAACAGGGCAAAAATACGGACTGAAAGAGGTGCGACAAAATTGCCGAACTAAGCTTTATTTTTTAGTGGAATAATAAATCCCTCATTCGATGGTTTAACGTACATATAATACTAGTGGACATTTTGCTCATTCCTCGTATTTTTCCTCTCCCCTTCGGGGCTCGGAAAAATACTACGCAACTCGCAAAATATCCGCGCGTATTATATACTAAACCATCGAATATTATAAGGTGTATTGATATCACCATTCAAAACTAATGCAAGCCTTATACTTCGTCTAGTGAGACTGAAGTAACAAATTGGTGCGAGGTAAGAAGGTTGCAATTTCTTAAGGGTCTTACTATCCTTATCCTCAACATAAAAATATGGTGCTTTATTTTGAAGAAATATCTAATATAATAAATCTCACCAGTTTGTCACGGCTTCTTCCATAGCTTGTGCCCTGTTAGTGGAACATCCCATGGAAAGATTTTCGCCTTCGTCTCTTTCCTGTTTTGAAGAGTGCTTGAGCCGCCCCATCTGTGCGATTTTTTGAGCATATAATTAAGCTTGATCACACATTTGTCTGTCTAGTGTCATCAAAGGAACTTGATGTATTTTTCGGAATTTATTATGTGTTTCCAAACCCACGTTTTCTTCATCAGTAAATTCTAGAAGAAAAGTGTTTTCTGATATGAGTCGAGGTTAAAGTCTAGATAGTTGTGGTTAATAAAAGAGCAGTTGTAATGATTACAGAGAAATAATTTGTAGCACACTTTGAAAATAGGTGCACGCCTCCGCCCGCCCTCTAGACTACGCCTCCAACAACGCTTCCGAGTGCGCCAACGAGTGCGCCTCCTGCAAGCCTCCGCATCCTTAACAAGTAAAAGACAAACCTCTAGCACTACGTTCACGACAACTGGAAAACGCTAATCTGAAATTACTAACCTACATCGCTGAGGAACAGCAGGTGGCTATTGGTATCACTTGTTGATTAATCTATCATATTTAAATTCTACGATTCTACTATTTCGATTGAATTATTTGTCAATAAAGCATCACAAGAAGAGTAATTGCCCTTGATAGGAGGTTTGCCTTCTCGCTGAGCCATGTTTAACGAACATTTATATGTGAATAGTTGTCCCAGCCAACCGAGTCAAAACTTGAAGCTGGCTCACCTCCCAGGGTCAACCTATCCTTCAAAGATTTGAACAATTTATCGCAAAAAAAAAAACGCAAATGAGATACAATTTTAATTGTAATTTTATTGAAATCTGAGCTGTGATTAAAACCATTCTGTGTTGTCGTTCAAATTGGCATATTGTAAAACATGGACTGGAGTGGAGTGGAGTGGATTTGTAAAACACGGACTGGATTTGTAAAAGACTGATTTGTAAAAGGTGGATTTGTAAAAGGTGGATTTGTAAAACACTGATTTGTAAAAGGTGGATTTGTAAAAGACTGATTTGTAAAAGGTGGATTTGTAAAACACTGATTTGTAAAAGGTGGATTTGTAAAACACTGATTTGTAAAAGGTGGATTTGTAAAACACTGATTTGTAAAATGTGGATTTGTAAAACATGGATTTGTAAAAGACTGATTGGTAAAAGGTACAGTACAGGGCCCGGTTGTTCGAAAGAGGGTTAACTCCTAACCTCGGGTTAAATTGACTTAACCTCCGGTCAAATTTTATCCGCAGGTTAGTTCTGTTGTTCGAAGGTAAGTTAACACTAACCTCGCGGTAAACAGCGGGTTAAATTTAACCCACCTAGCTAGGTGGGTTAACTCACTATCCTCGGGTTAAATAAAGGAAAATTGAAACAATATGGCGAACTTGTTGTTTTTTAATGTCGAGCGAGGACACAGGAGGCCACGAAAATTTCGTCTCTCAAATAATTCTTTAATCGATGACTACACTGACGAAGAGTTGCGAGCTCGATACAGATTTGGTAGACAGTCGATTTTGTACATAACAAACCTTCTAGCTCGAGATCTTCGTAGAAGCACAGCACGAAACCAATTTGTTTGTTTCATTTATTTGAGCGAGGGAAGAGTTCCAGCGCTGTGGGATGCCATTTTTGATATTAAAACCAAGAAGTTACGGAACTCTCTAGGTTTTAATACTTCGGCTGTTATAGTTTATGTAAGTCGCGGATGAAAACTGCATCAACAACGATCCGAATGAACGGCCGAGTGAACAGCCCAGCATGTGCATAAGCTCATGAAACTCTGAACAAACAGACCGAACAGACGAAGGTCGAGAATGCAGAAAGTCATCCACACGACTGACTGACTAGAGGGTTTAATTGAGTAGTAAAATGAAGTCATTATAAAAAGGTTATGTTTTGTATGAATAACAGATGCGATCTATACCAACGGCAGACCGAGTGAACGGAAGAATGAACAGACAGACAGGTGCATAAGCACCCCACTGCCCGAGCAGACAAACCGAACAAACGAGAGAGCCGAAAATACAGAAAGTCATCTATGTAAATGACTGACTATGGTGTTTTACTTAGTAACCCTACAATATTTTATCGTTCAGGTGAATTTATTTAGCTATTTAAAATAAGCAATTTAGTGAGCTCACTAGTAAATCGAGGTAGATTGATAAATAATAATAGTTGCCTGCTTCTGCCAAAACGACAATTTCGGGGGAAGCCATTTCGTTGTCAAAACAAACGAAGAGTATTATGGGATGCTATCCGCGGGTTAGCCGCGTTTAAACCGAGGTTAACTAACCTGACCACTAACCGCGCTTTGAACAACGCTCTTTTAACTCCGGGTTAACAAACCTACGGTTAAGAAATTTAACCTCGGGTTAAGGTCTAACCCAAGGTTAATTTAACCCTCTTTCGAACAACCGGGCCCAGTACAGTAACTCGGTTAATAATATGACTATGACGAACTTATCAACAGGCAAAATAAATGTTCCAGAAGTGTTTCGAAATACGTTTTGACAAATAATGAATAATGAGCAACAGAGTGCAATGTTTCGTGAGAGAAGTTCATGGTGTCCGCTTTATCGAGAGTCAAAACAATAAAACTGCTCTTTTGGTTCCGTGAAAGTGTCCGAAATTCCGTAATAGCGAGAGTCCGTAATAGCTGGAGTTATTTCCAGTCAAACCTCTGTAGCTTTCGCCAGAGATCTGAATTTTGTCCGTAATAGCGAGCGTCCGTAATAGCGGGGTGTCCGCAAGGCGAGAGTTGACTGTATTGACAGCTTGGTACTGCAAACTGTCAATACATATGGTCATATATATATTAACAGGAATGACCTTTGACCAATTTAATCTTGCATAATTTAATTTTGGGCGCGAAAGTTTTCACCGCGCGCTCGAGATTGAGATGGCGGCTCTTAAGCTTCCTTCTCTTCCTCTAAAAAAGCGAAGACGTCAGTTAACTTTGCCGGAGTTCACGTGGAATGCCATAAGCATAAAGGAGGAAATAGGTAGCGGAGCGTTTGGAACAGTTTATTTGGCTGACTGCAAGGACGAGGCGGGATGTGTGGTGATAAAGAAACATAAAGGGGAAGCGGCAGAATCGAAAAGACGCTTCAAGAAGGAAGCTGACATTTTATACAGCGTGAAAGGCCACAGAAACATCTCCTGTTTTTTAAAATTTTGTGAAGAGCCTCACGCGATAATGATGAAATATTCATGCTTCGACTTCGGTCCACTTGGTGTGGAGAAGAAAGTGTCAACGCTGGAAGACTTCGTCCATTTTGTTGACGCCGAATTCGACTTTTCAGCATTCGGCGATCTGTTATTGGTGTGTGCAAGAGACTTGGTAACTGGGCTAGCATTTCTACACAGTAACGGTATTACCCACCGAGACTTGAAGCCAGGCAACACTTTAGTTTGCAACCAACACTACGACAAAGATGATCTTCAGGGATCATATGCCAAATGCCCCACTGTGTGCAAACTCTAAGACTTTGGCCTCAGCAGATCACTAGACATTCAGACCTGCTCGTTTCTGGAATCAAGAACGGAATCTACCTGCCGTGGTACGCCTGTTTACATGGCACCAGAGATACAGCTTGAGGAATTAAAAATGGCAAGCCAAGAAGATCTTCAAAAGGCTGATATTTGGTCATTGGGACTTCTCGTGTACTTGCTTATCAACCCAAATCTCACTAACCCTTACAGGGGTGAATTTGAACAAGCTGGCATCCCATTCACGCAGAACGCCATGAAAGATTTATTGAGACGAAAGCAGTTACCTAGCCATGACAGCAAATACGCGGACCTCCGTAAAAGTACATGGTGGCAGCTTGAAGATGTTTTCAAATCATGTGCACGATTTGACCCAAAGTCAAGGCCCACTGCAGCTGAAGCCCTCCGCCTGCTCGACAACAGTGATATCAATAGAGGCCCGAATCGTTTGACCTTGCGAACTTGCGAAGGTTATGGCGGATGCCCATTTTCAGCGAATTTTTCACTAACGATAGTTGTTAAATTGCGTTTCCGTTAATCTAATATTTTTTATTCCTCCGGCTTTTTCTTTAGAAAGAGTTGCTGATGAGAAATTGTATAATGATGACAGTGGCGAGGAGTTACCCCTTGGCGTTATCGCCGAACTCAGATGTTACGATGGCGATCAAAGATTGCCGGTGTACAAGTGGGGATTGACAAAAGGAATATCTACTGATGAAGCAGCCAACGTCATACTTCGGCCATGTGTAGACCGTACACTAATAGCCACAAGTATCCCAAGAAATGTTTCCAAAAATACTGTCTTTGTAGTAGACACTTCCAAACTGTTGCACGCCGCGGATATCAGGAGCGATGATCTGGGTGCGTGGCAATGTACTGGCTCAGCAACGATCCATTACTCAATTGACGAAAGTGGTAAATGTTGCAGACATGAGGACCCCGACGACTGCCCATCAGATCACGTACTTTACACAGTACAGCACCAGTATTTCAGTAACAAAAGCCTGCATTCCTTACGCAAGTCCTTGATAAGCACTCGACAAGCATTATCAACCTTAGCCCAAGATTTGATCGTTGTACAATACATTTTTGGAAATGGGGAGCAGGAAGTGGAGGTCAAAAGTCACGGAAACAGCAAAAGGGAAGGAGTGCGTGCCTTCAAGCGTACGATGAAGAGCACAAGAGACAGCATGAAAGAGAAGTTGAAAGAATTACCCCCCCCCCCCCCCTCCCCCCAAGTTGCACACGCTATAGTGGATGAGAAGGGAGGAATTATGAAGGTTGAATCGTCTGGAGATTTTCCCAGGAACAGGGCTCAAGTTTACAACCTTAACAGAGAGGTGAAGCGTCAGAAGGTTGAGAATGAGTGACCCTCAAAAGAATGCCTTAAAGAAGAACTTCTTTTCCGCGTCAATGTCTGATGCTCGAAAAGATTTAACTCAGGGAGAGAAAAGTAGTAACACTGAACACAGTTTGTCTGTACCTCCCGAGAAAGCTCAAATAGTTGAGATTCCCTTTCCTTTATTAAAAGGTATGTTTGAGAAAGCGGCGACAATGGTGAAAGATGGTACGGCGTTGTGGAAGATCCCAAATGAAGGCAGTAGACCCACAGTTCGTTTTATGGTTCACAGCAAATCGTCAAGAAATCCTCGACAAGTGGAAGTCAACCTTAAAACGGGAAAAGCGCAATGCGACAAGGAGTGTGTCAATTGGCCTACCTACACTATGTGTTCTCATACGTTGGCAGCAACCGAAACAGCTGGTTCTCTGAAGGATTTCCTTAACTGGTTTAAAGGGAGGAAGCGGTCACCAAGTCTTTCGGCAATTTCAAACCTGAACATGCCAAAGAATGCCGGTCAAAAAGTGGGTACGCGGCGAAGGAAAGGTGCCAGCAACAAACCTGCAACGGAAGGAAGACCAACTGTTTGCAGTCGGGTTCTACAGCCTAGCAACACCGCAAGTCATGCAGCTCCTGTCCATACCCCAGCCTGGCAGAGTCACCCAGTCCACGCGCAGATGCAGCCTAGTATTGGTATGGGTTTTTCAGAGAATTCTCGAGTCATTTACAATTACCCTTTTGCCTCATCCACCGCTCACTCATCGCCTTGGTTTCCTGGGCAGGGCCACGGGGAAACAGAAAACATGCAGCCTTACAACCCTCAACGCCCAAAACCACCCTCAGGAATCTTTGCATTCGCCTTGTTATCATTTCTTGACAGCAAAGTGTCCCGATGTTATGGTTGCGGACAGTCGCTGAAGCCAGATGGCCTGGTACCACAAGCACCAAATGACCTTGTTGTTACAACAAGACTGCATCGCAAGTACTACAAGGATGGCAGGCAGCATGTCTCTCCCGATTTGTCTTCCGTATATTGCCATGTCAACCTCTACTGTGTCACCACTGCCTTTCCTGGCTTCCAAGCAAGTCTGTGCCAAGTGCCCTCAGACCTCTTAACATTCCTTCTTCCAGAGCACAAGGCTATGGCTTTTAGCAGACTAGGCGTTTCTTTTTAGACTTTTTTTATCATTAAACCATTTTTCTAACCGAAAGATACGGGCACTTTATTGCAATAACGTTTCACAAAAATAGGATTTAATTAGCTTACTTATCATAGCTGACAGCATTTAACAGGAAACGCAATTGTTTTTAATTGTACACTAATAATCATGTAATAATATAAATCAATTCCCGAGTATTTTGCGGCGTTTTAAGATCGTCTCTTCTTGCGCATTTCAAACATCGTTACAGAACCTATCTAATTCCTAGTTTTCCTGTGACAAATGATGTAGTGAGGTGTTAGTTTTCGAGACTCCGTCATAGGAAAAAATCGCACGTGGCTCAGATTACATCAAACAAGACCTTCCAATGAAAATTATTAATACTGACATATTATATAAACGGGAAAACGAGCAGTTTGTGACAGGAATTTCAAGCACAGAGATTACGATTACGAGCTTGAAAGCATTTGTCAAGTTCCTGTGAAAATCCTGCTATTTTCAGTTATTAACTGAAAAGTATTTCGGGATTGTTTAATGAGTAAATTATGTGTCGAAATCAAGGGAATATCACAAACATAATTAATAATCGTATTAGAACGATTAGTATTTTAAACAAATTCTACAGTTGAGAGAATTTGAAAAAGCGAGGTGATCGGCGTCCCATTTACATTTGTTATTGCTGTTGTTTGGTTTAGTTTTTGTTAAACCGGGGCTAAACGTCTCATAATTGTAATGTTAAAGCGTTTAGCACCCGTGTTTGTTTAATCCGTTTAATTTAGAAAAGTACGATTTATTACGATAATTGAGTGATTTAGGAATACAGAAATTAAGCATTTAGGTCATTAACTATTTCTTTCTGCGTTTGTTGGAGTTAGCGATTCAATTGAGAATAAATTGAGAATAAATTAAGAGAGAAAAATTCACCTTTTACAAATCCGTCTTTTACAAATCCATGTTTTACAAATCCACCTTTTACAAATCAGTGTTTTACAAATCCACCTTTTACAAATCCATGTTTTACAAATCCACCTTTTACAAATCAGTGTTTTACAAATCCACCTTTTACAAATCAGTCTTTTACAAATCCACCTTTTACAAATCAGTGTTTTACAAATCCACCTTTTACAAATCAGTGTTTTACAAATCCACCTTTTACAAATCCACCTTTTACAAATCAGTCTTTTACAAATCCAGTCCGTGTTTTACAAATCCACTCCACTCCACTCCAGTCCATGTTTTACAATATGCCGTTCAAATTAGAAACAGTAGGTCGTATTTTTATTTCATGCGGTACGCTGACTGATTGTTTGCCAAAACTTTGTTGTCGACTTTTTATCTTTGGTTAGATTGCAACATTGCGGCCACTACTGGAATGAACGAGTTGAATATTTGAGAAGTAAACGTGGACTACATGTAATTTCAAAGCATGTACGTACTTGTCCTACTTACCTCGATTTGTAAAAACGGACAAGGCGAATAAAACCACTGCCACACAGATTATAATCTTATAGGAAACAAAAATACAGTCAAGGGCTGCTTTATGATGGCGATATATTTTCAGTGCACTTTATAGCCAAAACTTAATAGCGAAAAATCAATTTTTAGTTATACAAAACTATGCACTATCATTCTGTTAAACTTGGATACAAATAACTTGGAGGCGGTAAGTTAAGTTAAAATTTATACACCAATAGGATTATCTTCGATACCTACTTACCATCATTCAGCCAGTGACCTCAAAAGTGTTTTGGAAACGTCGTGCCACAAATGTTTGTAATAGTCGTTTTGCCGATCGATTTTCAGGCTGAGTTGTCTAAATATTACTTAATTTTCCAGTTATCATGACCACACCCCATCCACTGGTATCCTAAATAGGACTGGCCTCGCTTCGGCTGTTATAACATGTCAAAGGCATGTTGAGCGTTTTTACTAGGAAACCAAAAAACATTCATATTCGAGCGTTTTGTTTATTAGATTTTAATATAGCTATATTATCCTTTAAAGGAAACCGCACTTCTTACATTTGGAAGAAATTCCTCAAATTCTATATCTCGTTACCATCTTTCAGTTTGTGTCCTTAATCTAATCCGACGATTTTCGCAAAGCTCAGTAACAGTTATCTTGTCGATCAATTTTCTAAATGTATCAAACATTACTTTATTTACCAGTGATGTCGAACACTCCCCATTTCCTGGTATCATAAACAGAGCTAGTCATGCGTCGACGGTGGTAACCTGTAAAGGGCCCTCTATTATAACCCTACGTTAAGAAACAAAGTAAAATATTAAAGCCCTTTGTAATGTGAAACTAGGGAATTAAAAGAAGGGGGGGGGGGGGGGGGTGGACACATCTTTTGGCTGAATACGTCTTGCAGGTGGAAAAATGCACAGTGGAAATAAGCTTTTGCTTTATAGTTTGATTTATACTCACTGTTTGATACTGTTATGAGGACACGAGCTGTCTGCTTCCTAATTTTATTTTCATTCAGTTGCAGGCAATTTCGAGTTTGAAAACAGCAAATGAACGTTTATGAAGCACTGAGTTGAGGTTGAAAATGAAAGCTAGTTTAGATTTCTTTCTACAGATTTGGAAGACAGCAATTTCATTGCAAGACTGTGCTTACGCTTCAAGCATCGCGTAATGTTAAGGCCGCGATTTTCATCACATTCACGCTGCAACCAATATAAGGGTTACTTGAGCACGATATCGCTAAAACGTTAAAACTAAACAGAAGTGTCGAACAAGAGCATGTAAACTACGGGCGATTCGGAGTTTCAACACTAAAGACAAAATGGTGGAGGAATTTGTTACAAAAACTACATTAAAAATCGCCTGTGTGAATGAAATTCAGTTTAGAATTAAAACAACAACAAAAAAATTCACGAAAATTAAGTCCCAAAAGGTGGGTGCCTCAAGAGATCAGACAAAATGTTGCCTAAATTTTCCAGCCTATTTCTTGACCCAAATCCCAGTTCTATTCAGTTCCTCCCTGTGATCCAATCCCACTTGCCCTATGAGATTCGAAATAAAAGGGGCTATGAGCCACTGAAACTCGAAAAGTAAATTATGAATCAAGAATCTACTGGTAAAACCCAGAACTTCGACAGGTAAAGATTTGATAGGATAAGTTTAATCCCCCAACCGTCAAATTACCTCGGTCAAATGCCATCGGTTACTTCCAATTTAACTTTCCACACTTTCGTAGGGACAGTTACTTCGACAAGTGAATAATAAAGATGGTAAGTTTTAAGCTCGGTAATAAATAATGAAGATGATCTTTTTCAACAATGACACGAGCATGGGACAAAGAAAAAGTCTGAGTCCCCGACGAGAATCGAACCCATGGCCTCCCAGATACCAGTTGGGCGCTCTAACCAACTGAGCTACGAGAGACTCGTGGTGAGCTTGGCCGTTTACTAGGTTGATATGTGACACGCGTCCTGCATACTGCTAGGATCAGCAATGTCGAAATCATCAAGTGTGTAGTGAATAATAGAGATGGTAAATTTTAAGCTCTGTAATAAATAATGAAGATGATCTTTTTCAACAATGACACGAACATGGGACGTATCCCAGCTTGGCCATTTACTAGGTTGATATGTGACACGCGTCCTGCATACTGGATATCTTTTTCAGAGCGCTGTTGCATTGCTACAAAGTTTTTCTCGTGTCAATCGCATTTCCGAACACGAAATGCAGAGAAACGTGGATAATGCAGATGCAATTAAATAAAAGCAGAGAACACACGACGGAAGCCAAAAATACCGTTCGGGGTCTGGATTAGAATGAAGTCCCAAATCAGTGTTACGACTAAATTGATTTCATTCAAAAAAGAATGTATTTTATGTTCGTCAAGGTCTTGGCTAAGTGGATAACACTTACTTCGCTTTCGCCCGCTCTGTAATTTCAAGTGTTCTCTCGATCTTTGCAGAGATATAGTTCTTTTCCGAAAAATCGATAAAAACAATATAACGATTAATGATGAGGAGACAACAATAACCTTTAATTTAATTTATTTTTTATCATTTCATGAAATAAATAATTTAATTTATTTATTATTTCTTCATTAAATAAATAAACCTTATTTGATTGTTTAACATATAATACGCGCGAATATTTTGCGAGTTGCGTAGTATTTTTCCCAGCCGATATATTGTTCCACATTTTTTTTTCACTAAGTTTGGGTTGTTTAGTCTTTGTATTTGTATTAAAATTCAACTGTTTGCAGTTTCATTGACTTCTTTTGCCCTTTTTGACTACGATTAACTTTTCACAATTTTAAGTTAACAAATCTTAGTACGAATGCTTTGGCACATGAGTTTTCGTTGCTAGTTCGTCTTGAGTTGAATCATCATCGATTTCTGCGTCCTCGCTGTTCATAATCGGTATAAGAGTTTGAGAAAACCCTTCGTTCAATCCATTTCCATCACTATTATAATTGTTACTTTGTTCATACTTTCCTTTTTCAGCCGGGTCGTCTCCCTCAACGAACTCTTCTAAAACTTCGGCTTGCTTCGGGTAATACTCGGACGATGACATCGGCAGTCTGGCCTCAGTTTTAGCACCCCAGGAGTTTCCAGCGTAATAGCTTAGTTTATCGTTTTGATAACCTTGTTGATAAGGATATTTATCTGTTATCTTCAAGTTGACGTCTTTTCCATCTTTTTCATAATTGGCATCATCGAACTTAGAGCCGCTGGCAGGATTTTTCGTTTCTTTCAATTGGCGCCCACCAATGGGCTGTCGTGCTCGACCCAGCAGCGGTTGAAAATTTTTTGACAAGTCCCCTGCTGGGTTTGGTCTTACTCTTGAGCTTACCCTGTTTTGATTTGTGTCTGATAATGAAGATGTGGGCTTTCTTCTGCAATACGAAGGGTTAAACTTGCCCTTAAACACGTTCTTCAAAGTATCGTAAGTAATTGCTGGTCTGTAACGTGCCACAATGTAAGTGTAATTGCGGCCATTTTTCCTTCCTTCTGCTTTACCAATCCCCAGTTCTGTGGTACCTTTCCAGACGACTTGCATGAAATGAGCAGCTTGTGGTTCGTATCCTCCTTTCCCCCAGTTAAAAGTGCATACCTCGTTATACCTTTCAAAAAGAAGGATTAAAATCAGTTTTCACTCTTGTTCCAAAGATTCGTAATGAGGCACAAAAGGGAAAGTACAGAATTCAGAGTAAACGGTGAACCTGGAGGGAAATGAAATAAAAAATATCGAGCAGATGATAGTGGAAATCGTTAAAATTACAAAAACCTCCCTCATATGATTCCTCCATCAGTGACGTATCGCTTTCGGACAGTCCGTTGGATTTTGGGTCAGGAGATCTTTCTTGGTTTTAATTCCACCCTGGTGAAATTCAAATTTTCAACAGTGGGGTCTTTCACTTATAGTAACTTTATTTTCTGTTAAATTTTCCGAGTAATCCCAAAGCTGTTGAGCTTCTAGTTCAGAAACAGTTTTTTTGCATACTACACGATATTTAAGTTTCCAAAAAGTATTCAAAGTGTCTCACCAATTCTTCACTGCACCATGTGCAGTTAGCCCTCCCAAATTGCCTCCTCCTGCGGCCAAGTTTTCACCTTCATCTTCTTTCTGCAGAACAAGCTGATCTTCATGTACCATGGGCTGGTTTTTAGTACCCCTCTCCAAAAGTTTCTTTGCAAACGCTTGAGCTTCCTTGGACATCTTAACGTCGAGTTTTAGTGGTGGCGAGTTGTGTATTGCGCGGAATTTGTTATGGGCGTCCAGTGCTGATTTGACGAATTCTGCAACTACATATAATGTAGGTAGAAGAATATTCAATTAGGCATTAATAATCAAATCAAGGCTATAATTTCAGTTTTATGTTTTTAAATGCGCTTCAGAGTTTGAGTCACAGCATCGTTATGTTGCATGCAGGAATTAATGGTTATTAGAGATCGTTTCAAAACACCTGAGTTGAACTTCACGTTATATTGTTACGTCATCTGGAATTCTTACACAACCCGTGCAGTTTATGCCTTTACCTGTTTCAACTCCAAAGGAAGGTTTATCTTGTTGGTACCATACAGCATATGGTCGGGTAGATTGTACAGTAAATGGAATCGCAGCCGGCAGAGTTGCTGGTGGCACATTTGCTACTGATGGCTGGGAATCGTTAATTTTTGTTATTTCAAGGTGTATGTCCAAAGATGTGTGATCTGCACTTATTGTCCCAGCTCCTTCGATTTGCATATTACCCAAACCCAGTGATGCTGTGAAAGAACATTACATCGAAAGGAATCAACTTTTTCATTACGTTTAAAGTGAAATTGTTCCAATCAAGTTGATTGGAGGAGTCAAGAAGTTAATCTGGTTCCGCCTTAGCATGAGCTGAGGAGTATTCCTAATCCCCCTATTCGGGATGCTATTCTATCGCAGGTACCCATTTAGATATTCCCCTGGTGTCTTGCCCAACAACACAATACAACGGCCCCGGCTAGGCCTCGAACAGGATTACTTTATCAGGTCTCCAGTGCGCCAACTAGTTATAGGTTACCGCACCTCACCTAAGGTGCCATCTTAAATCATTGCACACTACAAAGATGTTTTCTTGATACTAGATGTTTTATTTGCCATGTTTATTTCTGACAGTTACAAGCATGCTGTGCCTAAGTTTCATGGCAAGCAGTCTTACGTCATGGTGCGTGAGTAAAAAACCTTTTTTCAGTGTTTTCAGCCTTTTTTTTTCTATTCAGTTTCGGAAATAACTTAAACCATATACTTTTTTTAAGGTTATCCCCTAACTTGCTCATAATTTTATTAAGTAAGCTATCCTTTTTGATATTCTAAACTTTCAATTAAACAAACGGAAATACTTCTGAAATGAGGACAATGCTTACCTGCCACAGCTGATTCGGTAATAAATAAAATCGAGCACAGTGTCAGCAGCATTACTATCTTGACGTTTTTCTTGAAAGGAATTCCGGGAAATGTTTTTTGTTAGCATGGTATTATCCAGAAAGGAAAGAAAAATTAAAAAATGTAGTTGCTTACCGTTTTGAAAAAAAAAAAATCATAAATATATTTGTTTATATATTAATAATCAAAATTTTGAACCGATATTATCTAAAAAGCAGCATTGACTGCCACTGATTTGTGTTGCCGCACAAAAAAATCCATGCGTTCATTTTCCTCTTTTATCCCAATATTTGTCAGTTCTCACAGGGTTTCAGGTGATTTTTGTTTCCTGTTACGCAACACTTCTAACATATATGGGACATGCATGGAATATAAAATTTGCAAACTATGGAGCCAGCTATCTTCAAGGCTTAATTCTGACAACCCCTGTATTTTTAACTAGCCTCCTCATTTCTGGGACGACGACTTTGGAAATTTACAGGATTTTGACGTCGCAAATGGCTAACTGCAGATATTGCTTATCGCGCCATCTTAAATTTTCACTGATTTTCGTGCAATGGGAAGAATAAGACTGTACTAAAACCAGAAGCACCGGAGCACTCACAAACAAGGTAAGTTTACAGTTAGGATTAGGGTTAGAAGTTAGCGTTTAGTGGTTTGGTTAGCGGTTAATGTTTTTGGTGGTTAGGGTCAGCTTTTGGAAGGGAGTTCCGGCTGTTCCAGGGTATTCCGGTGTTCCGGTGTTACTGGTTTTAGCATGTGCCATGAGAATGCAATATTTTATAAGATGACATTTAGAGATAAAAGGATAGGATAGGACACTACAACCTGCTCTGACACCAGTTTGGTAAATGCGACAACAAGCAGAATCGATCTCTAGCTGTTGCTCAGAACCAGCTGTGAATTAACACGCGGGGTTAAGTGGATTCTTCGAATCTTTTAGCAAAAGAATATTTCAGTGTTTTGAATTTACTCTCTCTTAAATAGGCTGGAAAGACCCTTTTATGACAGTGCTTCTAGACTTCTTAAAATACTTTAAATAACTCAGTCGTATTTAGCATTCAAGCGTTTATGTGCTTTCGGTACTAATTACGTATTGTCTAAGACATCGACATTTTAAAATGCATTAAAAGAAGAATTTGAAAGCCTCCGGCGCTGACGTCTCTTTAAACCTTAAATGTAGTTTCCAAGAAATAGAAGTAAACGTTAGAATATCTCAACAAGCGACTTTCGGATTATCATCTCCGTCTTCTTTTCGCAAGTGCTATTCTTTGGCAGGTTAACCCGACAGGTTAAACACCAGAGCCAAGCAATTTAGTACGCTTGTTCCGTCTCAGTCCAAAAATGAAAATATTTTCAAATTTCAAAGTTGCTTTTTTCAAGCTATTCCTTTCCGTCATTCTTGTAACTATGTTTGCCACGTGGTTTGGTCAAACTGTTTGTACAAAGCTTTTGACCCGACTAGTCGTGTTTGAATGTTTAACTTACAACCAAGGTGTTCTACAAGCACGGGTTGACTTTAAGCTTCCGCTAAATCAAGCTACTTGATCTTTTCGTTAAAATAAGCAGCAACCTTTCCATCTGAAACATCATTAAAAAAATATTTCAACATAACGTTTTTTGTCCTACCTTCTTTGTAATTCTCGAAATCCTTGTGCGTTAAAGAAGACAGCCAAGACTTCCCACAATGCGTCGGAGTTTGCCAGTAATATAAATTATTTCTGCTTCATTTCACTGTTATTGATTGGGCTAAAATCCACCAATTGTCTCGTACTGTGATAAACGTTTTTTTTAGTTTTGTGGAATGATCTTTGTTCTTACATTTTATGCAGACTCCCAAAGAGTGTCTGCGTAGGAGACTTTGCTCGCATCGATTTTGTTTTAGATTCCAAGTTAACACCGGACAAACAAAAGACACTTGCACGTTAACTCTGACTTAGCCTCCTTGGCATCGTTCAAATCGTTCAAGGACTCTATTTTCGCCCAAATTACCCATACTTATCACAGCGTCCGCTACACATTTTTTTCAACAAAATAAGGATTAAACATAATAGGTTAAGTGCTCATACGAGCCTAGTGGACCATCAGGCCGGAGCATATGCCAGTTCCTTAGCATGAAGCGACTAGAAGTATTTCTACTCCCCCCTGGATGGTATGCTAATCTATCGAAGTGTTACCCGCAGCATTAAATTTTAAACCTTGGTGATTAGAGGCACTATGGGAGTAAAGTGTCTTGCCTAAAAACACACCGCAGTGCTTCGACCAGGGCTCGAACCCGGACGCTCGGTCCGGCCACCGGCCACCGAGAAAGCATAAGGTAGTAGAAAAGCGCTATCACAGCTATCGTGACTGAAGAGATCTATCGTTAGTATATGGTGAAAGCGACGGCACGTTTAACAGCAGACCCGTGACATTGAGCAGTCCCAATTTTCCCCACGCCAAGATTGTTCAAGCCAGAAGCGAAAAGGAACACTATCGAAGGAAAATTTTAATTTAAGGGACTAAACACGCTCAACAATCAAAAAAGGGAAGAAATGACAACACGCGGAGAAAAATTTCGCAAGCCGCCCAAAATCGGAGTTTTCACTAAACAGATATGAAATGTACTCCTAAGCTATATCTCTCCCTTAGTTCAGATGCGTCCCTTAATTACATGTTTACAAAGTACCCTTATAAGCTGAATAAGACCTCTTGCATATTGATGATCTTTCCTTTTATTAATTTGTATGACGATGAGGTATCTTATGCCTACGAAATTTACATTTTAGTTTCGGTACATATGGTGTGTTTTGCTTCTACTGGCTTACATGGCCCCGAAGTCCCATTTTGAGACATAATATACATAATGTTCAGCTCGACAAATGAAGTGGTACTGGCGATTCTCCCAATCGATATGCAGTTCGTGAATATGAATCGCCCAGTTCTCTCACTCTAAGAACCATAACTAAAAAAAGCCTCCAAATGTTCCTCACGAAACGAACTGAATTTTCTTTCTTTGAGTCGAGAGGTTATAGCCTGCGATTCTATCTTAAAAATCCATTTTGATGACGCAACGCTACTACCATCTGTGTATTCCCGCCTTCACTGGAGAACAACCCAAGAACTTCACTACATGTCTTCAGTTGTGGATTTTCCCAGGTCCAGAGACATACGTTTTTCGCGGGGTTAAACTAAGGATGCAAAGAAGCACTTGTTTACAGGCATACCATTTGAACTGAGCAAGCTCCGTATCAGTTTTACTCTAAAGCCAAAGAGATATGCAGTGAGATAAAACAAGAGAATCAATATTTCCACGATTTGTCTTATTGGCGCACCTTGATGTCCCGGCTTAAGTGTGTGAAGATATGCTTTTATTTTGGATTGTTGTGCCCTTCTGGTTGAGTTCCACTTTTATGTATGAGTGGCTTATAACTCCTCTTCCAGTTACCATCATCTACTTCCATCGTGACTTCATCCTGATTTTTTCCTTCGTCGAGCTTGTTCTCCGCCAAATTTATGCGAGGCAAGAAGCTGCCAGCTGCCTTTGAACTAGCTTGCTGCTTTAAAAGATCATGCACATCTTGAGAATCGATGTTTTTCTCCCACGACCTTAGCGGGAACAAAGGTATTCCATTTGGAGGTCCTGCAGCATTTTCAGTGCTTGATGGTTGGTGGTCATCTCGAGGAGATTCATCACGTTGTCCGGTAATGCTGTCCAGAAAAAAGCTGCTTGGAAATCCTGTGGACATTAAACCTTCATCTTTCTCAGCATTGCAATAAGAAGGCAGAAACAATCCTTTGTCGATGTTGCTTTCCAGGCCATATGAGTTAATTACGCCAGGCCTGTATCGTGCTACTATGAATGTGCACGGGAAACCTTTACGCATGCCAAAAGCTCTTCCGATTCCCATATGACTGGTTCCTTTCCATATCAACTGCAAAAAGTTCTTTGTGTTGGGTTGAATGGTCCGCTTGTTCCAGTCCATTGAACAGACCTGGGTATACCTGCAATTTGTTTGTTTGCCAGAGTAAATGATCAGGGGCACCAAACGAGCCAATCAGCAAGTACCATAAAGGTCAAAAGGTATAGTCAAGAAATAAGCATTTTTAGCACACTTATTCGTTTGCATTATACATAAAACATCCACAATTTAGTGGAATTGGGCGTGGCTAATGGAATGAAACAGTAAGGTACTACGATCCCATGTTTAAACCGAAGAAGGTTAAAGGTTCTCGGTCGAAACGTCTTCTTGTAAGTTTATTATGAACTTTTTTTGCGTTCACCGTCCGCAGGGTCACTGTTACAAGTTTTCAAGAATTTGTTAATCTCAGATATAATTTAATAATCAATAGCATCCCTCCTCCAACACAGTGAAAGCAATAGGAGGCAGGGGAGGTGGGGAAGGGTGAATTATTAGATATGTTTCCCAGAAATTTCGTATTTGATTATAGTGGTGATGTTCTTGACTGTCAGATCAGAATTGATAGTTAAATTCAATTATTTCGTAACAATAGGCCATATTCGTATTCTCGGTATTGGACTGGAACTAGTTTGCAATGGAGGCTAATGCGGGGGAATATAATTAAAAAAAAGCTTCATGTGATTTGCATTTGAAAAGATTCCCCGCATTAGCCTCAATTGGAAGCTAGTTCCAGTCCAATACCGAGAATACGAATATGGCCTATTCCAAACGCACTTTAATGAAAATTTAAACCGGATAGACTAGCGACTCACCACCTATGCACTGCTCCACTGGCGGTAAGTCCTCCCCACTCACTGCATCCTCTAGCTACATTATCGCCTTCCCACTCCCTTCTAAGGTTCTCATTGACTTCATGACGTGCCACGCCTAGTTTAGCTAGCTGATTTGCAAAATGTTGCGCCTCTCTGGACAACTCTTGGTTAAGTACCAGGGGAGGAGCCCTGTGGATAGCGCGATACTTATTGTGTGCCGCAAGAGCTTCTCGTTGAAAATAGTCATCTGTTTTTCAAAGCAATAGAGACTGAAAGTGAGTGATAGCAACTCGAATTGGCTGAATTTAGCTACTTTAACCAGCCCAGCAATAGCTAAGTAGGAAGTAAATCAAGTTCGTTTTTTTACCAAATTATAGTTATTGAAGCTTTTGGACAGTTCCTTGCCATAAGCAGGGAGGCAAAAAAAATAATCAAAACAACTTGTCAGCAAAAATTGAAGTTACTGTATATCGATCGCGGTGGAATGTCAATGTGTTTGTCAATGCAGCCCTTTTCCAGCCCCAGTTGGAGTCTCGAGTTAAATTTGAAATCAACAGAAACCCTTCCTTTTTTAAATTCAATTCTTCAATCATTTAAAAAACGCACTACTCCAAGCGTTTCGAAAGAAATTCATATTTCTAACTCAGTTTATCCGGATCAAAAAAAAAAAAATAATGGTAAGTGAACAAATTGAAATCAACACTTGCACAAGTTGAAGTAACATTATTACTCTCTTATCATTTTGCCACCAAATATTCACTTGGGGTCAGTTAAAATTGTAAAGAACGGTTACCGGACTCGTTGCCATAAAAGGGCGATCCAAACTCGTCAACTGGCATGTAGCGCTGATTTGAAACTGGAGTAACTGGACTGCCTGCAAGTTGTTCATCGTCTTTTGTTTCTTGATTCTGCTCCAGGTTGCTTCCGTCGTCGTTCATACCTTCGGAAGTATCTGTTTGTTCTTCTTTGGAGCCAACGCTTTCTTCTTGGGATGTGGGCGAATCTGAAGGATTTCCTTGGTTTTCTCCTAACTGGTCTGCATTTTCATTCTTGATTTTCGGATTGCCATACTGGTCGTTTGTGTCATTTCCCAGGTAGTTGGTGCCATTTGTTGAGTCTTCCAAATAATGACCGTTTTCAGGCTCCTGACCATTCTCGTAAATAACTTCTGTTTGATTCTGTTCTGATACCTGAAATGAGGGCACAAACCCACCTTGTTTCAGTGATTCTTCGTCAAATGTAAGAGAAGAAGAATTGATACTTTTATTGTTGTGAAGAACATCGTCTATAACACCTTCTGCGTCGTATCCATTTATTTGCCATTGATTTGGTTGTTGGTTATCGTTATTCTCAGGAAAATGATAATGTGTGTTATTGAGGTTATTTTTTGGACCGTGTAATAATTGCCATTCCGTGTCGTTTTGAACAGTAGTCTTGTTTTGAAAGTTGTGAACAACATCGTCTGTAACACCTTCTGTCTCGTATCCATCTACGTCGTCTTGCCTTCCAGCCTGACTTGAATTATTTTGCTTCGTTTGCCATTGATTTGGTTGTTGATTATCGTTATTCTTAGGAAGATAATCATATGTGTTATTGAGGTTATATTTTGGACCGTGTGACAATTGCCATTCCGTATCGTTTTGAATAGTAGTCTTGTTTTGAAAGTCTACACGATCTGATGCCTGACTTGCTACTTGAACACCTTGCACTCCAACTTCATGGGCCTGAACTTTAACAGGAAGAGCAGGTTTATGATAGTGTGCTCCAGTACTGCCGCTGGTTTGCATATCTCCTTTAGCGGCATTGCTGCCTTGAGTACCATAAGTTACATTTACATCGTGTGCAGTATACTTTAAGGTACCAGATACTGTTGGACCTCCATTTGTGAATATTAAAGGTTCTCCCATAACAATGATTTCTTCATCCAAGGGTATACCTCCCGCTTTGTGTCCAATTTGCGTCGTCTGGGGTATTCCCTTAAATTTCTCATACGATGGCGGTCCACCTTTCCATTCAATCTTTGGTCGTCCACTAGGGGAACCCATAGATGCTCCAAAATGAATATTTGGCGATTCTCGTAAAACATTTACGCTTTTGTTGGTTTTGACGCCCTTATTCACTGGAGAATTAAATGTAAGCGGCTCTCCCACCATTTGAAAAGTTTGGCTATTATTGTACTTTCTGGCATTGTTTCCTTCTTTCTTTCCACCACGTTGTTCATTTAGAACTTTCTTAAAAACATCTCCTTGTCGATTTTTCTTTGCGTTTTCCAAGCCCGATGAAAATGGTTGGCGAAATTGTTTTTTTGAAAGGTTGGAGTTAAACTGAAGTGTTTTGCGTTGCACGGGAAGAGTGAAAGCAAAACTCAATGATTTCGAATCTGCTTTGGACTTGTTTAGGATACGTGGTACTGTCATTCTTTCTTTTTGCGACTGATTCTTGAGAAAATTTGCATCACCCTCTTTCGCAGATAATCCAGTGAGTATCGCTGATGACCCTTACAGGACAGTGAAATGGAAGTTAGTGTTAGCTGAAATCTTCATTGCCTTTCTATTTTCTCAGATCGTGTTGCGGCAGATTGATGGCCGAAGAGAAATAATCCGATCTGGTTATGAAAAGGTGTAATCTAGCGTGCGTCTTGAAAACCTGTTTTAAATATGCTTTAATAATCTTTCTGAGCATCAATTTAACTTAATGCAGGGTTTTTATATTTCCTTAACAAAATCACGCGTTGGGGTTGATTTGCATGTAGTTACCTACCAGGTAGTTCCTGGTAGTTCATGTGTGGGGGTATTCCGTCAAATGCTGGCCATATTTTGTCCTCTCTCAGTGTCACTATGGCAACTAATTTGACACCATAGATATTTTTTTCTTTCTTGGTTAAAGTTTTTGGACATGATTACTGATGTAGCTGTGATCTTGTATGCGACTTTAATTTAAGTCTTTATGACTTCTTACCTGGCTTGATACCACCTGCTATATGTAACATAATCACAATGTAGTGTAGAAAACACATTTTATCGTTGCAATGTCGCAGCTGCATGTAAGCGATGTAAGCTTCGTAGGTTAAAATGTTACAACCACGGACCAAGAACTACATAAAGCTGAAAGAAAAAAAAGTGAGATTTTGTAAAAAGTCGGAAAGCATTCTATTCGCAATCACCGACTGGTAGAAAATGGCAAGCGGCCAGGTTTTAGTCTACGACGAATTGTTGGTCTGTCTAAATATATTCCTTACAGAATTTCAGAAATACGTCATGATACTTTGTGACACTTTAAATTAATACCGTCAGTATAACCCGTTCAGTGCCGACGGCAATGTTAGCGAGCATCTTATACTTTTACGGGCAATGTATTTTGTCCGGCCAGAGGGCCCGGTTATTCAAAGCGTGGAAAGCGCTATCCACCGGATAAATCACTATCCAGTGGATAGGTGTTGGCTGAAATAAGCTACACTATCAACTGGATGGTGATTTATCCAGTGGATAGCCTTATCCACCCTATGAACAACCGAGACCAGTCCTTTAGTCGGTTGGTAGGCTCGAATTTATCTAATCATCACATAATAAACGGTTGAGAAATTTCTAAATTTCTCTGTCAAAATAAACATTCTATGTGACGAAAATCAGTCAAGGGCATCCATTTATCAATGGGAGCAAATGAAATCTACATATACTTTCAATCCGGGAGCACGCAACCAGGGGAAGACGTCTCAAATATAGGCTAATCTGTGTACTAAAAAATTAAATTGATTTATTCCGAGAGTTTGTGTACCATATCAACTTTAGGGTTAATCCGAATAAAAGCCCCAGTATCCACGTAAAGCACACAACGAGCAGTTAATGGTGAATTCTTAGGTTTCTTAAGCACTTATTGTATTTTTAAGGGAAGGCAGTATATCTTTCTTTTCAAGTTATTATTTTTTATCTGTTCTATTGTGTGAACGAGGAGAGGACTTTTGTAAACATCTCGGAATGAATGCTTAATCATGAATGACAACTGACTTTACTCGAAAATGGAACTTACCTTTGTAACGTCAACCTATGTCACATATTTGTTCTGGAAAAGCCATATTTAAACCGTGAAATAGAGAATACGTACATGCACTGAGGCAAATACCTTTTTAGTCAATCTACAAAGCATGAGGTCATGGCTGAGCTTAACATTCACAATCTTCAATTTTCCCTGTCACACCCTCTCTGATATTTTACCCTCAGTACCAGCAGGTGCAAGTATTGACGTTTTAAACATATGTTTTGTGATTTGTGGTCACAACTTCAATCTCAAGCTGGCCACCATGAGAGATCATGGAATGCCTGCTTGTCTTTTTCTCCGGCGCGCGCTTCTACGACATTCGACCTTTTTACCTCGAGGCATGCCAGTCGAGCGTTGAGAGAATAGCAACAAATAACGAGGGATCTTAAATTTAACAGCTCATTACAGGAATGTAATGCAGTGGTGTGGTTAATAATAATAATAATAATAATAATAATAATAATAATAATAATAATAATAATAATAATAATAATAATAATAATAATTTTTTTTAATAATAATAATAATCTTTATTAACATATTCCAGACAAGTTGCCATTTACAAGGTTAAAATTCCAATATCAAAATATCCAAGGCACAAAAAGTTATTATTATCATCATTATCATCATCGTCATATCATATATGTCATGATATCATGGTTACTACAACTAGTACTAATACTACTATCATCATCATAACATTAATTAACATATTCCATACAAATTGGTATATACAAGGTAAACGAAAGTAAAAGAAATAAATTATTAAAACCTATTTCAACAGTGTTTACATAATGGCTCCCTCCTGGATTTCAACGTCAATATCGGTATATACAAGGTGAAATAATAATAACAATAATAATAATAATAATAATAATAATAATAATAATAATAATAATAATAATAATAATAATAATCTTTTGCAACTGAAAGCAATGCCAAATAACTAGGTCAGTTGGAAGCCAGCAGGAGTACTAATACCATAAGCTACTTCTTGTACAAGGCTTAGGGCGATGACGTCATTAATCACGTAACTTTACTCAGAAGTGCGTTTTTGCTCACTGTGACGAAAATAGTTTGTTACTGAAAAAGCGGTCAATGCGGTGTGAAGCACAGTAGTGTGAGGTATTTCGGACTGCCCAGGTACCGAACAAAATATAAATATTAAGGGAGCTGTGTACAATTTTCAAAAAGTGGGAGCCTGGGTACAAGTGCGTATCTGGCGCTGCATGGGGAACAGATTACATGTTGGTAGATACTTATATGATAAGTACATTTCTCTCAATTTCATTGCTGTGACATTAATCGCGTGTCCGTGACAGACTAAAGTTTTAAAGACGCTTCAAAATTCTATTGGAATCCTGGAATTACAATATCTATAGGCCAATTTGTAGATTTTAAATAATGTTTTTAAAAAGGGCCATGATTACTTTTTCCTAGAAAAGTACGGCAGTAAAAAATAAAATTGAGAACTATATGGACTTTGTGATCGCTTTGTCAGTTTCTTCTCATTTCAGTTACCTTTGGCGAGGATGGATTTAATTTCTTTCAGACGAGAGGGCCTGGAGGAAAGTAAACAAAAACGAGACTCATACTTTCGCGCGCTTTGCGTTCACTGCGACGTCGCGCGCCACAAAGCGTCAGCCAGAAAAAAACGACAACAGAATTGGACGGCGGCTAGACTTGGATTAGCATAAGACGAAACTTTTGGCGATTTTTTTTAGTTTTTTTTTTTCTAATTGCTGCTGTCTGGTCAGAAACAATGTGTACTTGGAGTTGAAATAAGCGTATATATGGTATACTTAGACGCACATCCCACCTAAAAAGTGTTTAATTCTTGAAATTATGAAACTAAAAATAGAAATTGCAGCATAGTAAATGAAATCAAATGAAGGCCCCTAAATGCTAACATTAAATGAAACAATTTATGTTGCTTAAGGCAACCGATGCAAACACAGTAAATACGACATTTGAAAGTAAAAACATATCGTAAATAGTGACGGAATCATGATCACTTTATTCCCAACTGGTAATTACAATTTTATTACCTTAATTCATATAGACATAAAAACTCTATTTCAAGCTGTTTGCATTTTTTTCAGTCCATTCCCTATCACATTTATAAAAAATGTGTAAAATAAAGCCGCAATTCAAAATAGTTGGCCAAAGAAAAATACTTGCGCATACACAAATACTGGAACGGCTCGAAATGGATTTCTCACGATTCCGACACATACGTTGGAGTCCGAGTGGCGAAACATTTTGTCTAATATTAAAAAAAAAAATCCAACAAACTTTGTCGTAGAGGTTGAAACGGATGGGGAATCACATAATTTAATGCAATTCTTATTAAGTTAAAAATTGTATGTCAAATACTCGGAAGAAACAGAGGGAAGTTGTCAAAATCACGGCTGTTTGTAAGTCCGCTTGCGCTAAACGAGGAAATACGTAACTAGCATTCTGAAAACGTCGAATACTTATGTCAAAGCCGACCAAGAACCGGTCGAGATGAAAAAGACACAGATTAACAAATAAATGTTTTAAAAAATTTGGCAGTTGTACAAAGTATTACATTACTGGTTTGTGGTATCTGTTTACAAAGGTAGTGTCAGGGAAAACGTTTAGTACAAGACAGTGCTCGGTTTGAATAATATAAGGTAAATTTCAATTGTAGTATTTTCTTTAAATTTAGGGGAAATTAAAATGTAATTTGCTATAATAATGGGCCCAGCACATAAACGCTAAAAACCTACTTCACAAACAAACGATAAACTTGAAAACAATTTGAGCTCGAGAGCATAAGCTTAATGTCTTGCCGAGCCATACAAAAGTTGGGCACACACGCAAAGACAGCGCTTATCGATTGACCGACCAAATCGCTTATCGATTGACCGACCAAATAAAAGGGCAACGGTAATTACAATCGTCGCAAAGGCTATATCGGGCCACTGGAACGGGTGCAGTCGGAGCTACATCGCACGTCCTTCGTCGAGGATGTGTTGTTGAATGCAGTCGCGGCGCGACCACAATCCCTTTCACAGCGCTTTAGATACATTCAAAAGCCGTCCATCATGCCTTGATATTATATTTTCAAGAGTGACCAGTTAAAGAATCTTTCACAGTCTTTTACAGAAATGCCATTTTTACTAACAGATCTTCAGGTGACCCAGTCGAAGTGGCAGAACGAGAGTCAAACGAGGTGTCGTACAGCGTTCATGTGGTTGTTAAACCACTGACTTGGTAAGTTTCATGAGACGGGATTAACAAAAATTCAGAATCATTTCAACGTTTTGACTGTAGTCAAGTTTCGGACTAGAATTTCCCCATTACTTTGTTGAATTGTTGGTCTCCCATTTCAGCAACCTTTTTAGCTCTTTATCACAGCTCCAGCGCTGTGCAAAATCCTGGCTACGGGCCTGGGCTGGTGCAAATGGAGGGAGGTTCTGTTCCTCCTGACCCTCCGTTTTAAACCTTCCTTTATGTGCGTGCATAAATTTATGTGTGTAGTTCCTCATTTTTACCTGCAAAAAATCATTGACACTCCATATTTGCACCAGCCCTCCCCACTCTGTAAATAATGATCAGCCCCCTAGTTAACTGCAGCTGATTAACGGCGATCGCCAAATTTGCATTAAAAAATTTCAAAAACGTCAGACTGTCATGGTTTTCCAAATAAGATGCCATGTAAGGCTTTATTTTTTAACTTTGGTTAACACCATTGTTTTAATAGAGTTGATAGTAGTAAATGGTTCTTTTGTGGCTGTGGCTATTAGTTCGGTAGCCACTCGAGCGTTCTAGAATAGTAATTGGAGCGTGCAATGTAGCCGTTTCCATATGACTTTAAATTTGCTACTCTTTTGAGTTATCTTCTGGCTTTCTTTTGCTGTATATGTACAGCTGGCTTGAGAACAACTAAACATAGAAGAACCTTGATGTGTAACAGAAGCTTAAGTAAGGAAGAAGTTGAAGGAAGATTTAACCTGCGTCATACACCTTGCGATGGATTATTGTATTACCACCCGGCCTCTGTTATCTCATTCAGTTCAATGTAAAATCACTTCCACAATGAAAATGATTGATATGTGCGATTTATTTCTTTGTTCACAGCCTGAAAGTATAATGGAAGTCTTAGTTAACACCATGAATGGCATAACTTTGCAATTCTTCTATTATTTAAATCAGTCAATATCAAGGTTATTTCTAGAATAAACAATTAGAAGCACTTAAACATCTGCTGTGTTTTCAAGGCGTAGAGCTCTTTTTGATGTTGAGTAAAGACGGGTTTGAACATTATACAAAAGAATCGGGCTAACTTATAAAAAGAATTTAATAGAATAAGTGGAAGTCCGAATATTTAATTTATCTTGTACCCCATCGCGATCAATCAAAAATTATTCACACTATATGCTTCCAGCTTTTCCATGATTTCATTCTTTATATGAAGTTATTACCGCAATGGAATATCCTGGATGCGCACGAATTATTTCTTTGTGAACGGTCTTAAAACATGTCTGTTTGATCTGCGACTGCATAGCACACTTGTTTTCGAGAACAATTCATAACTTTATGTAATTACAGTCGGTCCTGAGCAATTGCTACTATTTAATTGGAACTGCAAGTTATAAATCACAGTATTATGTATAACTGAGGTAGATCACGACCAACACTATTTAGCAATTGAGGTAAGACTATTGCTTAAAGGGCCACTTTAGCCTTGGTGCCTTGCAGTCCTTCCCTTCTAGTTTTGGAAGCAATTGTCGTTCAGCTTAGCGTGCAATCTGATAGATGGTCACCAGTTCGGCGTGTACTTTGATTGATTGCTGTCTGGTTCGAAAGCAAATGTCTTTATGTACTCGAGATAGATTGATGAGTACCAAAATATTCTGTGTCGAGTGTCCCTCCGTCGGTAGTCGCTCAATTAATATGCATGAGGAAAATGGGATTTTAACAAGTAATTTCATAGGTGCTGGTGGGCGTGTCAGACTGGTAGTTGTAATATGTTTGGCGTGGGAATTTGATGAGCATCATGTATTTATGTAAAGTCTCATTCACTTCGGTGAGTATGTTTTCAACGAACGAAAATAAAATAAGTCAGCGGCTTAAACAAAGTGCAGCTGGTTGATTGCGATCGTCAAAATTATTTTCAAATGAAACAGAGTGTCATTGTTTTTTAAAGTAGACGCCATGGAAGGTTTCGCTTTTTAATTGCGTCAAACTTTTGTTAAGTGGGTAGTAGTAATGAGCTCTTTATTGCTGTTTATCAGTTTTGGTAACCAGTCGAACGGTCTAGAATAGTACTTGAACCCGTCTGACTTAAAAAAATAGCTACCGTTTTGAGTTATCTGTTGACTCTCTTTCGCACTAAAAACAGCTGGTTTGAGATCAATACTGATAAGTAACAGTAAAACAAAATGCAATGAATGTCTGAGTCGACAACATTAGTGGATTTATTTTTCACTTCTTTTTAAACTATTATTTAAATTCGTCAATATCGGGTTCAATTTCGGTTGTTTATCGGTTTGCTGATCGCCATTCATGCATTTTAGAATAAGTAATAAGAAGCACTTAAACATCTGCTGTGATTTTCAAGTCGTAGAGCTCTTTCTGATTTTGAGTATAAACGGGTTTAAACATGACAAAAGAATCGGGTTAACTTAAAAGTTTAATGAAATAAGTGGAAGTCCGAACATTTCTAGTACCCCCTCGCGATCAAATCAAAGTCTCCTTCGAGCCACCTCATGGTATCTGGTTATTATTCTATGAACCTTTGCCTCTTTTCCAACTGTTTTAGTTGAAAAGCGCAATAGAAATATATGAGGATGGAATGGACTTGTTGCGGAATGAAAGTCATTCCAGAAAGATTTGGGGAGCGTGCTAATTTGGCTTATGATTAGTAGAGCCTTTGTCGTTCCCAGGGCCTCCCCCCTCTTCTCGCTCTGGGGGGTGGGGCGGGGCGGGGCGGGGAGAGAGAGAGAGAGGTTGTAGTGAAGCGGGACAGCTGTACACAGGCTATAGTGGAGCCATTATGCGAAAAAATCATGTTGCGGAGAGAAATGGGGGATTAAGCATAGTCAAGCTTTTGGATCGTGGAAAAAGCTATTTTTGTAGTAACAAGTCGGGGTATACGAAAACAGCTTGTCTGTCCTAAGTGTACCATAGCCTGTTGGCGTTCATATAGTGTCGTTTTTTGTGGCAGAGTAAACTTTTGGAAAATCTGGAACAGAGTACTTTTTCCAGCATGGTGATTTGAAATTATCAACGAAAAGCTGTGTTGGGTCAGTGCCTCGTGTCACTTTGTTATTCTTAGAAGTATTTGGTCCAGAAAAAAAATGGTCAAGTGAATTGAAGTTATAAATATAACCGTGATTGAAACTGCTAAAATTTAGTTATTGTTAGAATCTTTATTATTAAACCGACCAATATCACACTTGGAAGAGTATGGGGGAACAAAGATGTACAATATTATCTATGATGGTGATCTGAAATCCGCTTCCATCTGATGTTGGCTTGTAGAACACTTGGAGTCATTATTTATTTTATGCTTTTTTTTTTCGGTTTTGACCTCTATGTAGGTAAAATAGATATTTGTAGATGATCGTGTTGCTACCCAAAGGTTGGGTGGGGGGGGAGGGGGGCGTACTTCCATATACATGCTATATGCTGCAGTGCAGGGTAGAGTTTCAAGCAATTTTTGCTCCATAACACTAGGCTAGCACATTAGGATTGAAACTTTGCACTGAAAGAACCTTATGTATAGAAATACAAATCATTACAGGAATCTTAAAAGCAACTGTATGCAGTTGTAATAGAGTTTCTGAAGAACTAACAGCAAGTCTCAAGTAGAGTGGGAATTTTTATGTGTTTGATAGTTACATACTGTGATTACTCTTACCAATAGACACATCAGTTGTGTTTTATCAGCTTTGAGCTTGGCAGTTGCCACTGTAGATATTTTTATATTTGCCTTTCATAAATCCATCAGTACAATTTATGATTATGACAAGTTTGATGTTGCATTCTTCTGAATTGGTGCAAAATTTGCACAGAATAAAATTTTGAAATCTGTTGCCTTGTTGTTGTCCTTTGTAGCAAATCGTGTGACAATGATAATCTTTTAGTGACTACAGAAACTTCACTTTCGATCGTCAGATGAAAACTTAATTTAATTGTGATAGTTGTCTTTAGGACAAAAACAACATTCACCTTATCGATTTAAAACTAAATAATAGTTGAAATGTAGCTTGTGTTATAAAGGCCAAATTCATATATCGCAATGAGCTATGGTCAACACTTGAGATTAAAACTGTTGTAAATAATATTATCCAAAAACGTGGATATGTTAATTTTTATCAAGTAAACAAATGCAAGTCAACTCTAAATTAACTGGTTGTATATTTAATTTTGAAATTAACCTAAAATTCGCATTTGGACAAATGAAAGAAACTCGAAAAAATAGTTTAATTAAGGTTTCATCACCCCGATTTCATTCAAACTGAAGCGAAGAAGATGAACAAATAATAGCACTAGTTCCAGCAAACACATGCCAAGTCGGTTTGCTGCTTGCATGAGGAAAATAACTCCTGTTTTTATATGAACACCTAAAAGAAATAACGACAGAGACTTGTTATTATCGACGGAAACGAATGCCACAAATACAAACGGTTTTCGTAGTTTTTTTCAGGAAATTATGAAGCAAGTTTCCGAACAAATGTTTTTGCTACAAGCTTTATACAAAATGAAATACGATGGTAAGGGAATCTTACCTTTCCTTCCAGTTAGTAAAGCGCTCATTTCATTTGTACTTGCAGCATAATTTCTTGCTGCGGCTGCATTGTAGTCATTTAGTCGCCATCCAAATCACCAAACGCATGTAAACATTTCCCAACGATCGATTATCATCGCTTTAAGACTTTGGTGCTCATTTCTCTGCAGTCAAGTATTCTTAAGCATGATTCCATTTCGTTTAAGAACTCCACAAACGTGTATTTTGATATGATCATGACTTGAATGCAACGAAAACCCATCTGTTTTTTCGAGCCAACAGCCGCCATATTGGTTCTCTCCATGTTGTAAACATGTACTGCCGCCTTTGTTCCACCCCCTCCCCCCACATATATGAACATAAGACAATGGCCCGACTTTGTGGACAAATCAAAACCTAGCGGGGGAGACAGGGGTAAACGTGTTTAATTCACCTTTAATTGGGATTTAATGCATGCATTAATTGTTTAACGGGAATGGAGTGACATCCAACCCTCACTATACCTCATGGTATTCATGATACCATGAGGTAAAAATGATTCCCACAGTACGCCATGATTTCATCCTTTATGTAATTATTATCGCTAAAGAATATGTTGGATGCGCACGATTTATTTCTTTGTTAAAAGTCTCAAAACAATATGCCTGTTTGTTTCACGAAATCAGAGTACATTAATGTTTCCATTGAGAAGAGTAATCATTCCATAACTTAACGTTATTACAGTCGATCTTACGCAATTCCTTTTAAATTTATTAATTGGAACTGATTTTTAATACAAAGTATCATGAATGTTCAAGATAAATAACACGCGAACAACACTATTTAGCAATTTCGGTTACACTACTTTAAACTTGCATGCTTTGCGGCCGCTCCCTTCTTGTTTCGGAAAAAAAAAAAACACCCTTCATTTTTATAGATAATCACCAGTTGGGCCTGTAAATTCATTTGAATTACGTACAACTAAGAGTTTCAAAACGAAATGTAATGGATGTCTAAGTCGACACCATTAGTGGCATCACTTTCCAATTCTTGTTAAGTATTATTTAAATTAGTCAATATCAAGGTTATTTTTGGTTATTTATCGGTTTAGTGAGCCATTCGTGCATCGTTCTAGAACAAATAATAAGACCGGAAGTACTTAAACATCTGCTGTGTTTTTCAAGTCGTAGAGCTCTTTTTGACTTTGAGTTGAAACGGGTTTGAACAATATTAACACGAAAGAGTCGGGTTAACTTATAAAATGAGTTTTGTGAAGTAAGTGGAAGCCCGAACATTTAATAGCCCCTCGCGATCAATAAAACATCATTCACACAATACGCCATCAGCTTTTCAATTATTTCATTCTTAAATTTATACGAAGCTATTACCGCCATGGAATGTCCTGGATGCACATCCTTTATTTCTTTGTTAACAGTCTCAAAACATGTCTGTTTGATCTACGATTCCAAAGCACACATGTTTTCGAGAACAATTCATAACTTTATGTAATTACACTCGATCCTAAGCAATTGCTACTAAATTTATTTAATTGGAACTGATCATGGATGTTCGAGATATGCGGTTAGACTATTGTTTAAAGGGACTTTAAACCTAAATGCCTTGCGGCACTTCCCTCATCTTGTTTTGGAAAAAACTATCCCTCAGCTTAGCGTGTACTCTGATAGATGGTCACCAATTTGGCGTGTACTATTATTGATGCTGTAATTTTTGTCTGATCCGAACACAAATATCTTCATGCACTCGAGATAGAATGAGTCAATGGATGAGTACCTTGAATATTCAAGCCAGTTTGTTTTCAGACCATTGTCTGTGTCGAGTGTCTCTCCGTCGGTGGTCGCCCAATTAACATGCATGAGGTAAATGGGCTTTTGACAAGTCATTTCATTGGTTCTTGTGATCAGGTTGTGCGCGTCAGAATGGTAGTTGGAATATGTTTGGCGTGGGAATTGAATGAACATGGCCTGTGTGTTTTTTTTTTCTGTTAAGGTTCATTCACTTCGGTGCCCATGTTTTCAGTGAGCACAAAAACAAAATCCGTCAGTCATCGTCAAAATTATTTTTAAATGAAGCAGACTGTCATTGTTTTCCAAAGTAGATGCTATGGAAGGTTTCGTTTTTTAACTGCGTCAAACTATTGTTTAGTCCGCGGTAGCAGTGATGAGTTCTTATGGCTAACCATTCGAGCGTTCGAGCATTCGAGCGTTTTGGTAACCATTCGAGCGTTCTAGAATAGTTAATTTGAGCCTTCAATGTAGTTATACGTCTGACTTTAAAAATGGCTACTTGCTATTAGTTATTTGTTGACTCTCTTTTTTACTACAAACAGCTTTACAAAACTTCGCAAAATCTTGATGAGTTGTTTTAGTAAACAGACTTCAGGGAATTAATTATATGCATCATTCCATGTTTTCTACTATCTCATTATGTTGAATATGAAATTTCTACCACAATGGAAAATCCTGCCTGGATACGCGCAGATTATTTCTTTGTTCACAATCTGAAAGTCTTCGACTTCGGAATGCGTTTCTTTTCGAGCGCAATGGAAATAAAAATCAGTCCGTCACCACATTTAACTGAAATTGATCACAATAGCAATTGCCACGGAATCAGCGGCATCACTTTCCAACTCAGTGTTGTTTAACTTTCACTAAGGTTATTTTTGGTTGTTTGTCCGTTTGGGTAGCCATGCATGCGTTCTAATGTGACGTTCTTAAACTTGTGCTGTATTCTTATAAGTTCTTTGCTCTCTTTGATTTGGGCTAGAAACGGGTTCGAGATAAACATGGTACAAAACAATCGGGTATTTCTTTCAAAAGACATGAAAGTTCTATGAAAAACATTCGAGTACTGCCATATTTTGGAAAGGTCAGAGAATTAACACAATCAAGGAAACTAAGTGTAGCCAAATGGAAACAACTGACAGACTTTCAAAGCTTGCCGATAATTCTTTTGTATGAATGCACCGTAGAGAAGTCTGTATTTCATAGTCCAGGTTGGTTATTTTGTAGTAGACGCGTCCCGTAAGACATACAATTTATTATACTGAATAGCTTGAAGGTACAAGCAAAGCGCTATGATATTTTGAGTCTTCCTGGTACCTTTGAATATAGTTTAGGAATTTTTTCAGTAAAAAATGTTCAAAGTTTTCAAATAAGTTCTGTGTTGATGAGACCCTCTTAGCATAAGCAGTTTGGAGCTTTTACATGCATTTCACGATGCCGAAGATCAAAACTGTGTAACAATAGCTATCAGTGTTTGCTTTCGGATACTAGCTATGCGAGTGACTTTCTGTTAGGGTAAAACAAGATCTGCAATTATTCGAAGTCAGTGAAAACAATCGAAGAAAGCGGGAGTAAGTCAAGTGGAAACAATTGACATTTCCAACTATTAAAGCGAGCCGATAATTCTTTTGTCCAAATGCATCATAGAAACGTCTGTATTTTAATTCTTGCTTCAAGCTTACAGGTTGTTTAATTTACACAAAGCGCTGCATGAGAATCTTGCATAACTTGAAGGTAAGCAAAGCGCTGTGATATTTCATGTGTTTTTTCAAAAATTTAAAGGGGCACTGTCACGAGCATACCTTCAAAAATTCAACAGGCCAAAAACATGTTTACACTATTGGAAACCTATTAACAGTGGTCAACTTTTCTTAAAATTACTATACCAGTGTACTTAAGCTTAATATAGAGTGATATCACTGCGATACCATCGGGAGCTTTAGATCTCAACTTGAAAAAGTCAGCCTGACTTTTTCAAGTTCTGTCCTTGTGGTTTGGAAAAATTGATGAAAACTATTTACGGTCACCCTCATCTTTAAACAATTTACTAGATATCCTTCCCTTTATATTCTAGGAGCATTTCCTGCATGGTCGAAAGTACTTAGTCGTAATTTTGGTGCCGTTTTACTGAAAGAGCCGAAAAATGTCCGTGACAGTGCCCCTTTAAGTTTTCCTGGACTACTGAGATCGACTGACACACCTACTTTACTGTACACTGTTATTTCTCTCTTGAGATGTAAAGTAATTCGCGTCAAGTTTGTGGGTTGGGCAGTTGCTCTTTCGCGCAACAAATATTCCTAGCATCGTGAATGAGAAACACTCGCAAAAAAGGAAATGAAATGCACAACTGACTTTCTGCTAGCACTTGCCTTGACGAAGGGATTTTCTTCTCGTGCGAAATGCATTCTAATTTTAATGTTTATCAAGGAGAGCCGAAACACTGTGAAGGATTCTTTTACATGTGGAAATTTTCTCGAGCTTAGCCGAGATTATATTAATGCACATTTGGAAAACCTATGGAAAAAACGTCAACGTGTTAAGTCGATAATTTCCTCATAGTTGTCTAGTATGAAATACGTAATTTCTCGAGAAACAGCTGATCCGTTTTACTATTTGGTACATCCGATGACGTTTTGAGTGAAAGCCTTTAGTTAATCACGAATCAGGCGAGTTTTAGATGAAAGGGTGCCTGAAAAATCCAATTTGCATTTTACGGTTTTGAAAACAAATGGAAAGTTCATCGAAGCGGAGCCTGGCGTGGGCCTTGGTTTGTTCTAACATATTGTAACGGATTGAGCTAAATGAATGGAGAGACATTAATATTCTACACAAATTAGCAGTCTGGAAATAATGCTCTGATACTTTGAAGTGTACCAGTTTAGGAATCGTTACAACATACAATAATAGTTTCTAATAATCGAAGCAAAATGAAAGGTGCACTCTTCACTACCCCGCAGAGCAATGCACTCTCTTGGGTTTTTTACGTACTCTAGGCTGTCGAGAGAAAATATAACTTGAGGCAGTTATCAAAGTGGGTTTTTAAATTCGAGCTCAGCTTAGTGTAGTGGTGAATTCACTTTGAATGAACTCAACATCGAGTTGAATTGCAATTCTTAGATCTTCTATAGGTCAGTGAGAACAATCGAGTAAAGTTTAGCCAAGTCGAAACAACTGACAGATTTCCAACTTTCAAAGCCTGCTGATCATTTTGTTGTGTAAATGCATCGTAGGAACGTCTGTAATTCATTTTTTGTTTCAAGCTTCAGACTGTTTATTTTACACTCTATGTCTCGGTAAGCATCTTGAATAACTGGAAGGTAAGCGAAGCGCTCTGATATTCATTTCTGTCTTTTCAAGAATTGAGTTTTCCTAGTACCATGAAATCGAAGTTTAACTTCTGTACTGTACACCGCTATTGCTATATGCTGAGATCTTAATTCATTTGTGTGTTTTGTGGTTTGGGTCATTTCGAATTTTTCACTACAAATATTTCTTCCATTGTGTGAGAGGAACACTCTAATTAATACAAGACAAAATGAATGTGCAGACCCGGCTCTCTGTCTATTAGTGTTTCCGTTAACTTCCCTATGATCGACGATGGGGTTTGCTTCTCATTCTTAACGCGTTCTATTATGATTATTGTTGAAGTATAGTCAGAAAATTCCGCCAACGAGTTCCGAGTCATGTGATACAGGGCCCAGTTGTTCGAAGCGTGGATAACGCTATCCACCGGATAAATCGCTATCCAGCGGGCAAGTGCTTGCAAAACAAGCTACGATATTCACTGGATAGTGATTTATCCGGTGGATGGCGTTATCCAACCTTTGAACAACTGGGGCCAGAGCTTTTTTCGATTGTGGCGTGTTTGCAACACCTTTAGCTTGGTTTACCTAGCCCAGTCGTCGTGAAGTCTGAGTATCAGTGAATTTTTTCGTATTTGTTAACACAACAGGTTAGTTTAAATTCTAAACTTAAGATGCAATGGTGCAGAAATGGTGGTTTTATAAGCAAGAACAATTAGTTAAAAGTTATAAGTATGTACTGTTTTAAGAGAAAGCTGCTGACATATTTGAGCGAAACTTTCGGTTAGAGGAAATCAAATGATTATGGCTGGTTAAGTGTTTGTAGCAAAGGTGTACTGCAAACGTGAACAGGTACGGCACTGAGAAATGCAACTTGTAATCAGTCTTGTCATCCAAGCAGTCCAAGTGGGGCATTACCGAATTTAAATTAAGGAAACGGCTGATCATTCTCACTCATTCTTGTATACTACCACAACGGAGAAACTTTCATACGCACAATTTATTCATTTGTTTGAAGTCTGAAAACATGGCCTTATGTCCTACTACTTTAAATGCATAAGTTTAGGAATCTTTTCATGATCGGAGTATCAAAAATGAAAGGCGACACTCGTCGCTACCCCGCAGGGCGCTGCAGTCAGTAGAGCATTCTGGCCGATAGCCTCCTACAGGTCTGCATAGGAGGCTGTCGACTGATGGGACTCCCTCGGTATCAGCTACTTGGCTTTTTGTGCGTAACATGGCTACCGAAAAACCCAAAATACACAAAAATGAACATGTAAGCATAACTAAAGTGAATTTTCTGGGGCTGAATTTCTTATAAGTAAAAGTAAGTAGGGCGCTTCGAAAGGTCAGTAAAAACAATCGAAGAAAGTTTAGCCAAGTGGAAACAACAGAAAGATTCCAAAGTTTCAAATCCAGCCAATAATTCTTTTGTATAAATGCAACATACGAACGTCTGTATTTAAATTCTTGCTTCAAGCTTTAGATTGTTTATTTTACCCAAGACATCGCGTGAGGCATCTTGCATAACTTGAAGGTAAGCGAAGCGCTTTGATATTCATTTGTGTCTTTTCAAAAATAGAGTTTTCCTTGTACTATGAAATGGAAGTTTTCCTTCTGTACTGTACACCGCTATAGTTATATATTGAGATCTAAATTAATTTGCGTGTTTTGTGGGTTGGGTTTTTAGCACTTCTTCGCTACAGATATTTATTTCATTGTCTGAGAGAAACACTGTGCAAAACTGTCTATTTGCCAATCCCTATCCCGTTAGTTACACTTCCCTTTGATCAACGAAGGCAAAAGCACTTGCTTGCTATGCTTAATGTTTTCTTTTATGGTTATTGACCAAGAAGAGTAATAAAATCTCGCAAACGTCATGTTCCGGAACGGGTAGAAGCATTCTTCGCATCACAGAACTCTCTCCATTTTGGCGTGTCTGCAACGCCGTTAGCTTGCTTTGTGAGTGTAAAAGAGTAAGACCTCGTAATGAACCCCAGTATCCAAGAAGTTTTTATATTTTTTAACTAAATAGGTGAGTTTAAATTCTAAAGAAGTAATCGTACGGCAATGATGGTTTTGAGGAAAAACAATTAGAATTTTGAAATAGCTACTGTTCAACTAGAGCTGCTGACGTTTCGAGCGAAACTTTCGGTCAGAGGAAATCAAAAGATTTTGGCTGAATGAGGGTTGGTAGGAAAAGTTTACTGCAGGAAATGTAAGTTTGCAAACGAGAACAGGTACTGCACTGAGAAATGCTCAGATGTTCATCCAAGCAGGGCCATGCAAACATTACCAAATTTACTTAAACCGACAATTCTTACGTATTACTACCACAATGGTGAAAGCTTCATAGGACAATTCATTCGTTTGCGAATATTGTGAAATCATGTATTTATGCCCTACAACTTTAAAGTGTAGTAGTGTTGGAATCTTCTCGACATACAATAATCGGAGTGTACAAAATTAAAGGCGACATTCGTCGCGACCCCGCAGAGCGGTGCAGTAAATAGAGCATTCTGGAATGATGGAACTCTCTCAGTATCAGCTACTTGGGTTTTTCGTGCGTTAAAAAGAGGCTTCCGAAAAACAAAACCACACAAAATTAATGTGTTCTCGGATGTTAGCTCAGCTAATCATAAATAAGGCAAATTCACCGGCAGTGAATTTCTACTGAGTAAAAAGAAGTACTGGAATTCTTTGAAAGGTCAGTTAAAACAATCGAGAAATGTTTAGCCAAGTGGAAACAACTGACAGATTCCAAAGTTTCAAAGGCAGCCGAATTAATGTCTGCATTTTAATTCTTGCTTCAGGCTTTAGATTGTTTATTTTACCCAAGACGTCGTGTGAGACAACTTGCACAACTTGAAGGTAAGAGAAGCGGTATGATATTCATTTGTATATTATCAGGAATTAAATATTCATTGTGCTATGAGATTGAAGTTTATCTTCTGTACTGTACAACGCTATTTTTATATCTTCAGGGCAAAATTCATTTGTGTGTTTTGTGGGTTGGGTTATTAGCTCTTCTTCGCTACAGACATTCCTTCAATTGTCTGAGAGAAACACTATGCAAAACTGACATTCTGCCAATCCTTTTCACGTTAACTTCCCGTTGATCGACTAAGACGAAAGCATTGGCTTCCAACAGTTAATGTATTATATTAAGGTTATTGATCAAGAAGAGCAATAAAATGGCGCAAACGTGTTCCGAAACAGGTAGAAGCATTCTTCGCATCACAGAACTCTCTCCATTTCGGCGTGTCTGCAACGCCGCTAGCTTGCTTTGCCTAAGTGTAAAAGAATTAGACCTGGAAGCGAAGTCAGTATCTGAGAATTTTCCACACTTTTTTTAACTCAAGAGTTTAGTTCAAATTCTAAAGAAGCAGTCGAACTGTAATGGCGGTTTTGAGGAAAAACACTTAGAAGTTAAAAGTATGTGCAGTTGAAGTAGAACTGCTGACGTTTTGAGCGAAACTTTCGGTCAGAGCAAGAAATCATGTAACAGATTTTGGCTGATTTAGTGTTGATAGGAAAGGTTTACTGCAGGAAATGTTAGTATGCAATCGGGAACAGGTACTGCTCTGAGAAATACAATTTTTATTTTGGTTTGAAAAATGTAAAAAGTTCAAATGTTCATCCAAGCAGGACCAAGCGGGTCATTGCCGAATTCACTTTAGCCGACAATTCTTACGTATAGAAACCTTCATATGAACAATTTTCCATTGGATAGCAGCATAAGTTCTATAATTTCAAAGTTCATTAGTGTAGGAATCTTTCGAACGTACAATAATCGGAGTGTCCAGAGGGAAAAGCGACAGTCGTGCTACCCCGCAGGGTAGTGTGGTCAGTAGAGCATTTTGGACTGATGTGTCTGATTTGACTCTCTCAGTATCAGCTACTCGATTTTTTTTGGCACGTAACAGAGTACCGAAAAACAAAACTTCACAAAATCAGTTTGTTTTCGGATACTAGCTCCCCTAAACATAACTAAGTCAAATTTACTGGGAGTGAATTTTCAATGAATATAAAAATTTGTACTGCAATTCTTCAAAAAGCCGATCAGGGAAAAAACAATCGGGGAAAGTTTAGCCAAGTGGAAACAACTGGCAGAGCCATTGAGCCGATAATTCTTTTGTTTAAATGCATGATAGGAACGTCGTTATTAAAATTCTTGTTTCAAGCTTCAGATTATTGATTTTCATAACTTGAAGGTATATAAGCGAAGCGCTGTGATATTCATTCTTCTTTTGTCAAGAATAGAGTTTTCCAAGTATTATGAAATCGAAGTACGTTTTCCTTCTGTACTGTAAATCGTTATTGTTATTTCTGAGAGATCTGAATTCATTTGCGTGTTTTGTGGGTTGGGTTATTAGCACTTCTTAGCTACAATTGTTCCTTCAATTGTCTGAGAGAGACACTGCGCAAAACTGACATTCTGCCAATCCTTCCCTTTAATCGACGAAGACATTTGCTTCCTTTGCTTAATGTCCTCTATCAAGGTTATTGATCAAGAAGAGTTGCTAAACCTCGCCAACGTGTTGCGAATCAGGTAGAAGCATTCTTCACATGAGAGAAATTCTCTCCATTTCGGCGTTTCTGCAAGTCCGTTAGCTTGCTTTGCCTAAATGTTAAAGCCGAGACCCCATAGCGAAGTCAATATCCTAGAATTTTTCATATTTTTTAACTAGGGAGTTAAGTTTAAATTGTAAGAAGCAGTCGTGCTTCAATTGCAAATTTCAAGTGAACAATTTAGAAGCTAAGAATAGGTACCAATGAGTAAAGCTGCGGAAATTTCGGTTAGTGAAATTCACTGGTGATTGATAAGTCATCATAGCAAAGGGTTACACTTTGACCTGTTCGCAAACGGGAACTGAGTGAGCGAGGTGTTGCTGCACTGAGAAATTTGCATTTTGGTTTTAAAGGAACAAAAATATCCAACTTCTTAAGTTCATCCAAGCAGGACCATAGGCATTATTAGAATGATGACATTTTAATTAGGTTCTAATTGTTTAATCTTAATTAACTTTTCTTAGTGATCTTTTGAAATTCTGTACTTATTTTATCATATTTTACCTCCCCCCCCCATCCCTGCATTTTACTTATTTATTTTTTATTTAATGTCTTGCAGTGATGGGAGCATGCCTCCCTTTGCAAGACCCCCATAATGTAGATGTCGATGTAGATTACTACGACTGTTGGAGAAAAGTTCAAACGCACAATTTATTTGCTTGTTAATAGTGTGAAAACATGCCTGAATTTTCGACTAAGAGCATTAGTTTAGTAATATCTTCAACGTACAATAATCGGAGTGTCCAAAATGAAAGGCGACATGCACTCGTCGCTACCGCGCAGGGCCGTGTGGTCAGCTCAGCATTCTAGACTGATGGGACTAAATATAAGCAGCTTGGTTATTTTTTGTGCATTATAGGCTAACGGAAAACAAAACTTCGTTACACCACAAACGCAATGCTTTACTCCACATGATTACTCCTATAGAGTTTGTAAAATAATTCTCGGAGCCGTTGACGAAAATGGATTGGATAGTCTATAAAGTTTGTATTGAAAAACAAAATAAATGTTGTGACTCTTTTTTTTGTTTCAGCCATTTGCGACCTGAAATGATGAAGCTCTGGCTATTTCTCACCTTTTGCTATATTCCAACATCCGTGTCATGTTAGTATTTGTTTATTTAACGTCCTCTAACATCTTACGCCAACCACGTGCAGCCGTCTCCTATGAGGATATAGGAGACGGCTGCATGCAGGTTTGCCGGACCCCAAGGGAGATCAGATACTCTGGCAACTAAGGTAGCTTTGTACATGAATTAGCTGGGTGGCAAATTTCGTTTCCTTTCTTTTACCTTAAGGGAGTCAATAACATGGTATTGTATTAAAAATAATAATAAATAAATACATGAATTAAAAAGAAAACGTGTTGGTCGAGCAGTTCAGTTGAGAATATGTATCTATGTATTTATAGGGCGAACGTTGATGTTCCATAAGAAAGCATGGAATTTCGTAGACTTCAAGTTCAGTGTGAATTTGCCCTTAAGTATAGTGTAATATACATACTTAAATTATTCTGTTACAGAACGATAATTGCAACATTGTACAAACTTAATGAACATATTGATTACTCTTCTACTAAACGACTACTTTCTCGAATTATCCATTGTTAATGGTAAATCTTCTTTATGATTGTGTTTTAACGATTTAAATTTTATTAAAATTGTAAGATGTCACCTAGGTAAAAAAGAGTTGGGTTGATTGATCGATTAATTGATCTTATTTCAAATTACAATTTCCAGACGTGCCTTGTGGCTACAGTTCTTGGAGTTGCTGGTCTGACTGTGACGCTTCGTGTGGAGATAAAATTCAGTCTCGTGAGAGAAGCTGCACCAATCCTCCTCCTTCAAAACCGGGATTTGACTGTAGTGGACTAGGCCCAGCGATTGAAGTACGTCAATGCTACGGACCAGTGGATCTTATAGGTATGTGGAATTGGGTGTGGCGGCCATGAAGGACTGCAGTACTAACAGGGGCAGAACATCCAGGCCATGTCATATAACTTGGCCAGATAATCAGGGTCCGGATTTCAGGGGTAGCATAGATTTTGAATTGTTTTGTTAATACTTTTTTGCTTATAAGTGTTGCCCTTTAGAATTAACTTTGACTAATGCTTATAACACCACTTAAATAACTATCGAGATGCATATATATGTATGACAAAAGCGAAGTTTCGTTTTCGTTTTACTAAAATCTCGCTGGTAAATCAAGTTGCAATCATAACATAATACAACATCTACCTTCTAAAACCTCACGGCGTAATGAAATGAATATTGTTTGTAAAGCAAGTTACGATTATAAATACAATATGTAACTTCTAAATTTTAGATGTCCATGGAGGATACAACAACTGGGGACTGTGGTCTGAGTGCAGTAAGGATTGCGGAGGCGGAATACAGTACCGCAAAAGATGGTGTGTAGATCCTCACCCGCAGGGAAAGGGCAAGGAGTGTTCAGAACAACCTGAACTTGGGCCATCCGTAGAAAGTCGATCATGCAACGTTCATGACTGCAGTGAAGGTACAAAAACATTTTATTGGGATATTCATGTCACAAAAATCGTACTACATGAGTACACGACCTTTATGTCTCGGTTTCAGTCGAATATGCGCTAAGGAACATCTCCTGCTGACTGAATCTTTAGATAAGCGGGCGCTTACACCCGAGTGCATATTTTTTGGCAAGCACATAAAAACTACATGATTTTCCTTCCATAAATGTAAACCTTTCCAAGCTGGACACTTTTCCTGTATGTTTGGTGCGGAAAAATTAATTATATAAATGTAGCCAATACACGCATTTTATAATGATATGTTTGGCCATTACCAGGTATTGCCTGTCTTACAATCGAAGAAGCTCAAGTAAACTTACGTTACACTTTAAACAAGACAAGAAGACGCTTCCAGAAATATCACATGATTTTCATTACCATTTGAAAATAAACATTTTTCCAAAAGCATTTTTTTGCGCCATTTTAAAATAAAAGTATAACAGCTGAGTAGTTTGAATTAATTCTTTATTGCTGTCCTTAGAAACCAAGCCGCCACCGACGACTGCAGGAACAACTGAGGCACCAACGACAGCAGAAGAGACTGAGGCACCAACCACAGAAGAAGAGACTGAGGCACCAACAACAGAAGAGATTGAGGCACCAACAACAGCAGAAGAGATTGAGGCACCAACAACAGCGGAAGAGATTGAGGCACCAACAACAGCAGAAGAGATTGAGGCACCAACAACAGCAGAAGAGATTGAGGCACCAACAACAGCAGAAGAGATTGAAGCACCAACAACAAAAGAGATTGAGGCACCAACGACAGCAGAAGAGATTGAGGCACCAACAACAGCAGAAGAGATTGAGGCACCAACAACAGCAGAAGAGATTGAGGCACCAACAACAGCGGAAGAGATTGAGGCACCAACAACAGCAGAAGAGATTGAGGCGCCAACAACAGAAGAGATTGAGGCACCAACAACAGCAGAAGAGATTGAGGCACCAACAACAGCAGAAGAGATTGAGGCACCAACAACAGCAGAAGAGATTGAGGCACCAACAACAGCGGAAGAGATTGAGGCACCAACAACTGCAGAAGAGATTGAGGCACCAACGACAGCAGAAGAGATTGAGGCACCAACAACAGCAGAAGAGATTGAGGCACCAACAACAGCAGAAGAGATTGAGACACCAACGACAGCAGAAGAGATTGAGGCACCAACAACAGCAGAAGAGATTGAGGCACCAACAACAGCAGAAGAGGTTGAGGCACCAACAACAGCAGAAGAGATTGAGGCACCAACGACAGCAGAAGAGATTGAGGCACCAACAACAGCAGAAGAGATTGAGGCACCAACAACAGCAGAAGAGATTGAGACACCAACGACAGCAGAAGAGATGGAGGCACCAACAACAGCGGAAGAGATTGAGGCACCAACAACAGCAGAAGAGATTGAGGCACCAACAACAGCAGAAGAGATTGAGGCACCAACAACAGCAGAAGAGATTGAGGCACCAACAACAGCAGAAGAGATTGAGGCACCAACAACAGCAGAAGAGATTGAGGCACCAACAACAGCAGAAGAGATTGAGGCACCAACGACAGCAGAAGAGATTGAGGCACCAACAACAGCAGAAGAGATTGAGGCACCAACAACAGCAGAAGAGATTGAGGCACCAACGACAGCAGAAGAGATTGAGGCACCAACAACAGCAGAAGAGATTGAGGCACCAACAACAGCAGAAGAGATTGAGACACCAACGACAGCAGAAGAGATTGAGGCACCAACAACAGCGGAAGAGATTGAGGCACCAACAACAGCGGAAGAGATTGAGGCACCAACAACAGCAGAAGAGATTGAGGCACCAACAACAGCAGAAGAGATTGAGGCACCAACGACAGCAGAGGAGATTGAGGCACCAACAACAGCAGAAGAGATTGAGGCACCAACAACAGCAGAAGAGATTGAGACACCAACGACAGCAGAAGAGATTGAGGCACCAACAACAGCGGAAGAGATTGAGGCACCAACAACAGCAGAAGAGATTGAGGCACCAACAACAGCAGAAGAGATTGAGGCACCCACCACAGCAGAAGAGACTGAGGCATTAACAACAGCAGAAGAGACGGAGGCACCAACGACAGAAGAAATTACTGAGGCACCAACAACAGAAGAAGAGACTGAGGCACCAGTGACAGGTAACACGAACTTAAATCTGATCAGCGTACTTTGTAAGATGTAAAGGGACGTTAATCGACGTTACAATGTGTCCAACATCATTTTGCGTTTAACTCTGAAACCGTCAATTAAGGTCGAACAGGGATTGAATAGCGCGAAGTTCTATAGTTATGATTAGCATATTTGCATTTTTCACGCATTCTTGAATACCATGGAAGTGCTCCAGCGAGCACCATGGGTAAAGAAATTTGTTAACCTGTTGATTCGGCTATGACGTCAGCAGGGAAGAGTAGCCCGATGGGTTGGAGTTAGGTGGAGGAGTGTTTTTCTTGCCGGAAAATTGTTGACGTGTTGTTCACTTTGAAAGCTAAATAAAAGACGTAGCGTAAGTAATCAGAAGAAAATAATCCTCGCTCTATCTCTTATAAATTTTCTACATCGTGGAAAGTTATATGAAACATGATTTACGTTAACCAGCACGTCCGAAACGATTGCGGACGCGAACACGAGATATTTTACAAGCCAAAAAGAGCGAAGGAACAGCTGACCAACTAGGAGATGTATTGCTCTGACACAGGCTTTTAGCCAGGATTTTGAAAATGGGAGTCCAAATTCTTAGTGGGCCGAAGGCCCACTTAACATGGCGCCGCAGGCGTCGTGTTTCTAGGGGGGTCTGGGGGCATGCCCCCCAGAAAATTTTGAAAAATTAAAGCATCTTAGACGTGATTTCCGTGATTCTGAGCAGCTGTAAACGTCTTTCAATTAAGCTATTAAACCGCTGTTTTCCTTGATAATTTTACAAAACTATCCTTTCCTCAACTTACCTTGTTTAACATCGAATTATATTTGGGACAGAAACTCCAGTTGTTATGAACAGTGATTGAAATTGAAGTTGTCAAGCCACGAACTTACACGAAAGAACAGATATGCGTGGCTTTGTTGGTCGAACTGCATTCTGGTATACTAGGGAGTCAATATTATTGAACAGCGGCTTTGCTTGTGAAATCGCTTTGCTCAACTTTGATTCATGCGAACGAGCAAAACAGTAAGGAAACTCGCTAAAAAAGTGTAAATAGAGAAGAAAAACATGCCAGCAAGACTAAAACAACTCGAGAACAAAAAGGAATGTAAGGTTTTTTTAATTTATACACACTGTTTTGTTACATTAAGCACAGAAGTTCGTAAATTGCCGCCCAAAACAGGCCGTCGAAAATCACCTATTTCTTAAAAGTGGCCGTCCTTTGGACGGCTGGACGGCCGCCTGGCTAAAAGCCTGCTCTGACATAAACGCGAGCTCTTTGAGGTGAAGAACCAAAGAAACGGGCAAAAGCTGCATGGATGGAGAGAAAGAGATTCATCCTCGTAGATAATTCACATGTCGGAGGTTTTGAAGTATACAGCCACAAATAGAACTGTCCCTTCTTCCCAGTCCTATTGAGCTGGTTTCAGTGAAAGCTGTTCCCTGCCGCGAACGGAAAATGCTTCAACGCGATTGGCTACTGGTCAACGGAAACGCCGCTCTAAAAATAGCCTACTCGCGAAAGACATATCTCAAGGCCCATTACCAGGGATGTAGACTTCTACGTTATGAACTTCTGGGGATATGCATTTACTTGCTGCTTGCAATTAAAAGTGAGCTTATATATTTTAGCCACGGCACGTCTGAAACATCTATAACATGACATGTTAAATTAGTTTTCATTTCATTTTTATAGGACCACCATGCAAAGGCCGTCTCGACCTTGGAATAATAATTGACAAATCCAAGAGCGTAAAGAGTTCTCAATTAAAAGACCTTAAACGAGACTTGGAAGACTTCGTCGACAAATTTGAAGTTTCAGCTAAAGGAACCCATGTTGGAATGATTTCATTTAATAAAGACGCTGAATTGCTGTTCGACTTCAATGACAGTCGCTACTATAATAATGACGATTTGAAAAAAAGAATACGAGAAATACCGTTGAAGCGAGCGTTTCAGACGAGGACGGACTTGGCACTGACAGCGGCAAAGAATCAGTTGTTCTCAGAAACAGGTGGAGATCGAAGTGATGTGCCAAACGTGTTAGTGATCTTTACGGATGGAAGGGAAACAGGCAAGCCGTGGCAAGAAGGATATGTTCCAATTCCCGAAACAGTAAGAGCTCTCACTGAGGTAAGCATCAATCCATTTATCAATCTGCCCACACCCATCTATCCACCTATTCGATTCTATTGACATGTGATAAATTCTAATTTTCCTTATTTTTTTGGTTGAGAGCCGGAATGTAAGTAACTTCGGTTGTTGCTATGGATTTAATTCTATTTTATTTTTGCGTCAACCGGCGGAAGAATCTGAACGTTCAGTATAACATTTTCGTGAAACCAGGCCAAGCCTCAATAAAACCGATGTAACCAAGAGTTTGCTTGGTAGTTTTTGACATCAATGAAGTTTGTTGCAAACTACTCGACGACACGCCACCGCTGGCACGGAACGCAAATTAACGCTATGCTACGCCAGGTCAAACCTTACAATAGCGATAGAGTGCTTACATCAGACCATTTTGATTTCAATTTATCAGGAAAAAGGTGTGTACATATATGTTGTCGGAATCGGGAGGCGCATAAGGGAAGCAGATTTGAAACAACTGGCCGGGCATAGTGGAGACTACAGCAGAGTTCAAAACTTTAAAAAGATCCATGGAATTTTAGAAGGCTTGAAGGCTCATGCTTGTGGTAAGGTTCTTCTAGTCCCTTGTTTTGCTACTCGTGTAATGTCTTTTGAGCACTTATTAAAGAACATGGTACCCTTGAAATTTACTCAGTGACCAAGCAAAACGTATATAAATACGTCCTGTGGAAATGCTTGATAGAATACTATTATACAATATTTTGTGCCCAATTTTCATTTCATTGATGTGAATAGTAATATAGTCAAAGAAGAAAATTATTCTTTTTCAAAACGAGGCTTTAGCAAATCCTTTTTTTAAGGAAATTAAATTTATTTACATGGAAATGAACATGTAACTAAGGCTTATTAACAGTGAAAGGTTTGGCACCAAGCCTCAGTTTGAAACAGAGGCAATAAATAACACGGAAGTGGCCCACATTCCTTAGAAAACGTTAAACAAATCATTATTGACACACTGTTGCAGTGAAAAAGTATGACCGCAATACATTCTGAAGACGTTGAAAAATCAATAATGCATGATTTGATGTTATGCTATGCGTACACTTTTTGTTGATTCCGTCGTCTAAGTGTGTTATGCTCGTATGCTTTCTAAACAAATCAATCATTTGTTTCATATTTATTTAAGTATGTAATTTTTCGTGATATTTTCTCTCTGCAGCTATGTCAGGCACAACCTCAGACGACCAACACATCAATGGCAACTTTCGCTCCCCTTCTGACAGAAGATACTACAGTAAATATGTCTCGCCGATAGAAAGATATTTGGATACTCGCTTTATGCACTAAGGATCGTTAAGGCCCTTCATGGAAATGAACCTGAGCCTAGTCTTAGCAGATGTACCCTAGCTTCTGTAAGTTTAATATGCCGGACACTGCATGGCACTTGAATTTTCTGCACCGTTTTTGGAAATAATCTCAATGCATGGAATAGGATAATAGGATAGTAGGAAAGGTGGAGATGGAGTTGCGTTAGCTTTCAACTGATGAAAGGCCACAGCTGACATCATTGCCAACAACTGGATATTTACAAATGGCGAAGTTGGTACATTTATAAACCGTGTGTCAATCGGCCATGGCACTTCTAATGACGACAACCAAAGAACAACAAAATTAGACCAAAGAATAAGTTAGCGATTCTGAAACCTACTTTCTCAATGATAAACGTTTGTATAGTGATCGAAACGATTTAGAAGATATTTCAAATAATTTCTTACAAACTATTATAATCATAATTGTAACTGTGAGTTATTAACCTACGAGACACAAACCGGGCTCAGCGAATAAGTTTTATAGGAAGTTATTAGATTAGCACTGTGCATTTATTTTTAAGCATGGTATAATAAAAGTGGGCAAACTTAAGCGAACCGTGTGTCGCCTTTCTTCTAAGTGCTGGTAGCAAAGCATAAGAAATAGAATCACACAACATAGTTTTCCATTAAAGAAAACGATTTGACTTATAAACTTACAATTCAAATATCGGCTCCCATTAGACCACGTAAAAGCAGAAAAACCGTTACGCAGTTAAGCAGTTTGCAGACGTGCAAGTTAACGTAAATGACAGAAAAATTGTTCTTGACATCATCCATTGACCAACGCAGCCGAAAAGCAGCGAAACAACGCATTTTTAACAAACAGTTTTTTTACGCAAGCTGGTAGGGCTACGCAGGAGATTGGGAATTGGTGGTGGTGGTGGTAGTGCTCAAGAAAGGCTACAGCCTGAGGGAGGGAAGGGGGGCTGGGTGGGTGAGGACGGGAAGAGCAGAAAAATGTCGTCCCTTATGGGTAGATGCTGGATAATCAGAGAAAAAGCCTTTGTCTAATATAAATAGTTTATTGTTCTGTAATAACTTGTGCGAGACTTGGTCATGATAGCTTTTTCCCTTTTTTTGGACAATAACAAAACAATGAGATACAAGAAAAAGTCCTATCACGCTCAACAAGAGCCTGCATTAGCTGGTTTTTAGCCAATACGGAATCTTTTCTCTGTGGCCACCTTGCAGTCAATTGCAGGATCAAATACTCCTCTTTTTACATTAGTTTTAAATTGTCCCTTGTCTTTGATATTTCCTCTTGGCTTGTAGCGAGCAACTACAATTACGCAATATTTTCCTGCCAACTCGCTCTCAACCACCCCAATGCCGAGTTGATTGGTGCCGTTCCACACAAGCTGGGTGAAATGCGCAGTCGCCTTTGACAACAGATCGGGTTTTTCAAAGTTATACAGGCACGCTTCTTCATACCTGACGGGTTTAAAAAAAAGTAATTATGATCAGAAGTTTATAAGATGAAGTTTCCATCTCGTGTCAATCAGATTCACTAGTAGTCTATTTATAGATAATTTTCGTCCTCGGCGCAGTAAGCCCATCATGTTGAACCTTTTTTAGTTCTGAAAGTAGCTGACTACAACACGAAGACATTTACTAACGAACGTCTGCTATCAGTGATGAAGAAATGAAATACTTGTGCGAATTACAACATGCTGGACAGTATAAATTTTTGTCGAACATTTTGCCATGAGCAGCCTGCTGAATGGGCAATCACTCCATGTGCTTTCACAATTAAGGTAAGGCTACTTCCTGAAAAGCCTTTCATATAAGCAATTAATAAAACCAAACATTATGGCTAGACATAATGTTGTTTATTTCGAGGCATGTTTATTTGATAACCCGTTGGGAGGTTTCGTACTAGGTACAAAGTTAAACCAATTAGATTTTAGGGCGGAGTCTGCTATTTAAAAGCAGGAAAAATAGCTTAATTCGTCCTTCTAGTCCTCGCCATCCAAGTGTCGAGAGCTCAAGAAAATATTTTGCGACTTCCTTTGAGCGAGATGTTCAGATGTTACCCTCCAGTTTAAAAGATAAGTACAAGAGTATTGTCCGATGTTTCCTAGTAATACGGTGTCATTTTAGGAAGTCATATAAGCAGTGTGCATGACCGTGCACGTTTTTCTTCACATCCAGTCGGCGAAATGAGCTAAGTTATCTAAGGATTTATTGTTTCGAGCAATCGAAATGGCGATCCGCTTGTTCGTTTGCATTTTGGTTTTTCCTACCTAGCTAAACATGTTCCTTTTCTTCCTTCATGTTGTTAGCAAACTCTAAGCTTCCGTTGCACTTTATACCTGTGCACCATGGGAGGGATGGCTAACATCACAGTGCTTGTGTTGTTAGTCGGTGCCAGGTACCATGAGCGGTTGAAACATCGCCGTGAAAAATTTAATTTAATTTTATTGTAATTATTCTTCATTTTAAAGACTCGTAGCAATTTACGATCAAATGCGAACTTGGATACCCCATATTTCCATGCTTTGCATGTTGTATCCTGTGTATTTCCGCAATAAGTGCAATATAATTTTTACGAATCATTTTATTGTTGTTGCCGCTATGGATCTACCAGGCATTTATGTTTGCGCTTTTGACACACGGGTAAAAAGCTTTTAAAAGGTATATAGTACATAGGAATAGGGGGTCTATTGTTTAATTTGGAAAAATGCCTATAGGTAAATTTAGTGCCGAAAGTGTTTTATACAAACACGCGCAGTTAAAAGAAACACACAATGGTCTTCAGTTACATATTGGAAGGGCACTGAGAATAAAAAAATCTTTGTGCAATTCTCCTGAAATTCCAACGGTTGAAGGATTGCAATACGTGTTTATTTATATCTCTCTCCCTTCCTACTTATCTCTGTAACGTGGCGCTTTTGCCACGTCGTAATTTGTAACCATACCATGTGCTGATGATTTTCAGTATCGCTCGACGGGGTGAATTCTTGACCTTGGAACAAACCATTCCAAGATTTTCTCCTTGTCCAAGTTCATTCAGAACATCAGGTGATTGGTGAGTGAGGTTTCCCTCTGCAGCTAGCTTTTTAGCAAACTGGCGGGCTTCCAAGACCAATTCCTTGTTAAGAGTGATAGGAACTGACTTATGTACGGAACGGTAGAAATTGTGCTCCGTTAGGGATATATTTTCCTCTCTAGAAACTGGAAGAGATAAGTTGATATAAGTACAGGAGGACAAATAGCTTAGCACTTGCGCAGTAAATTACGGGAAACTAAGCCATACAAAATATTTGTGTTTATTTATCTGAAACTATGCTTGCACTCTATAAGGAAAACATTCGCCGTCGATTTCAAAACAATGATTAAACTTTACCACTAACATGTTAAATTAATAATTATTTTTTGGTGGAAAAAAACAAACAAACAAACAAAACAAACAAATTGAACAGTTACCTATGCAGAACATTTTATGAAGTCCGACATGCTATATTGCAAAAAAGAAAAAAAAATAGATGATTTTTTGTGTCCTAAAGGGTGTCCTAAAGGAAAACAGTTATACTTAGATTACAAAGAAATAAAGAATAATTAAAAAATGAATACTTACATGTGAATTGAGGAGCAGACGTTGGCAGTGCAGAAGTTACCCCAGGTTGTGTTGGAACTGGAGAACTGGAGGGATTCAAGCGTACTTTGGGAGAAGGAGAAAGAGCAACGGATTTAGGGGATGATGGTATTTGGTTGATTGCAGTCTGTGGGACACTAGGTGTAATTGGACTTTTTGAAGCAATGCTCTGGCCTGATGGACGTTTTGCAACAGAACCTGGAATCTTTGGAACGGGTAAGGGAGGGGTGGGTGAGCTAGACGTAGCTTGCTTGTTTTCTGTAACCTTTGTCGGCATCATTTTACTAGACTGAATCAAAGGAGTGGAAGTTGCAACGTTTGCGCCAGGGGATGCAGCAGGTGGTGCGCCGTTTGTTACGGACGGTTTAAGAGTCGCAGTTGGTGTTGGTGTAGGATAAGGTAGATTTCCACTGGGAGATGCTTGATTTGTCGCTGGACTCGAAAGGCTATTTTCCTTTGAGGCTTTTGACGGGGTAAGTTTGTTTACACTCTGAGTCGCGGTTAATGGTTTCTTCTTGGGATTTTGTCCTTGGGGTTGGTTCATTGTAGGTGGTTTTGGTGTAACTTGAAAAGACTTCCCTTTATTTGGCGGTGATAAAGATGGAGGCACTACTTGACTTGACAGCGATGGTTTCGTCCTAGCGGATTTACTAGGGATGACAACAGGAACCGTCGGACCTGCTTTATTAGGGACACTTTGGCCAGCCACACTTCCTTTGGTGGGACCCACCTGACCTGGAGGACTGGATGGACTTGCAATACTTTTCTGTCCAGGTAATTTGGACGGACTGGGTGAGACTGGGGAAGTCGCCTGACCTTGGGGTTGTTTTGGTGTTATTTGAAAAGACTTTCCTTTTTTTGGCGGTGATAATGATGGAGAAACTACCGTTGGACCCGCTACGTTAGTTTTGTTTGGGACACTGTGGCCAGCCAGACTTCCTTTCGTGGGACTCACTTGACCTGGAGGACTAAGTGGATTCGCAATACTTTTCTGTCCAGGTAATTTGGACGGACTCTGTGAGACTTGGGGAGCGGCTTGGCCTTGCTTAGCAGCTGAAACTGGCGTTATCAATGGTTGTTTGGGTAGCGATTGCGAGGTAACACTAGTCGATGGCTTCTCGTCAGTAGTTTCCACATGAAGATCAATTTTAGTCTCGACTCCATTCGAAGTTCCAGTCCCAGATATAGTGAATTGATCTTTTTTAGCCACATGTGACCGCTTCTCTGTATGGACTTTGAAAAATAATAACAAACCAATCAATCTACGGTCCGTTGATCGGTTGGTCAGTCGGTCGGTCGGTCGGTCGGTCGACGGATTGATCGAGCGATTGAGCAGTCAGTCACTAGTTAGTCAGTCAGTCAGTCAGTCAGTCAGTCAGTCAGTCAGTCATACACTGCGATTTCTTAATATTGTGATTGCACATTCGATTTTATACAGTACGCTCTAGTTCAGTTCAGGTGCCATTCCTTCCTTCCTTCCTTCCTTCCTTCCTTATTTAATTTTATCAACTTGCAAATATCGCATTCGTTAATATAATAGGCACTTACCGTAATTCCCATAGCAACTGATTAGAATGTACAGGTAAAGAGCAATCAACTGGCCAACCTTCATTGCCACTTGTAATACCAAACAACATATATATAGAACAATATTAGTTCAAGTCGCTCAATGAAAGTTGTTTTGTTAATATTAAGATCTTATGCTACAGATACAATTAAAGTAAAGTAACGCTGATTTTTGTTCATCAAATTTACAGTGGAAATAAATTTCCCCTATTCAGCTTTAAATTGGGCTCTGAATAAATGGTAAAGAAAACACAGAGGTTACATTGTCCAGTTTTAAATAAATACCTCATGCATTTTTTTTGAAACCAGAGTTTTCTTGAATCGAAACACAGGCAGATATGGAAATGATTCTCATCGATAAATTAGTGTTTTCAATGCTCTTATGGTCTGAAATGGGGGCTGCCAACAGATTTGTCTGCATAACAATTAACTTCACTAAATTAGACATCAAGATAACATTCCCTACAATCCCAATTCCGGGTCTATTGCAAGGGTCAACAACCAAAGTCGCTCTTTTTCTTTAAATATAAGTTAACAAATTAAAGAAGGTGAATTATATGAATTACGGATGAGTAAACCATTTTTGGCACTAAAATCAGGGTTTACATGGTCGCACTCGGCTCAAAGCTTACTGTGTCCAGTTATAATTTGTTACCAGACATCATCGTAAAACAATTCTTATAAATTCAAAACAAGTGAATTTTTAAAAAAGAAATAAACTTAAAAAAAAAAAATGCCAGGCTTACCTGAACGCTAACCGACAGCTTAACCAACTAAAATTGTTGTTCGATTGGTTCAAACAACAGGTTTAAGTAAATACGTAATATCAGCACCAGTAATATTCTAAGAAGAGAGCATAAAAAGTAAATATTTAAAAATATCTGACAAAACGAGTAATTTCTGCTTGCTTTAACTGAAAGACACTAAGATTTCTTTAATTGAGTATTTGGTTTTTTTTTTTTAGAAATCTGTCAAATTTTGAAATGGTAAGTTACTGTTAGTACTTATAGTTTGAAGGCTCCGCAAAACCCGTAAGAATTGTTTATTTAGACAGAATTACACTAGACAGAAGGAAAGGTGCAAGTTATCTATCGGTACCAGCCTGAAAAACCAGCGGGTAGTTAACTGCTACCGTTGACTATGGTCGTATTAATGCTTTTATAATTCTGTTGGTATTTGTGCTAGAAAAAGAATATTGGATTTTGACTTGATGTTGTGACAACCCAAGTACCAAGAGGATTTATCCCCTTATGCAAAATCTTCATTGCAATTATCTAAAAAGATATATTTACTCAATTACTTGTAAGAAATGTAATGACCACATAGACAAAGCATCAGCCGGTTACGAATTCAAACGGTCAATTTTCTATTCTCTATGCACAGATTTGCTATGATTACTAAAAAAAATTCCTGTGAAGTTGCTGCCTAATTCAACAACGACGAACATGGTAAGTCTAATTTGGAATACTGATTATAATGCGAGCCTTAACAATAATAGCCTCGATAAGTTTTTGTGGACTTGAGAACGTATAACTTCAACCGTATCTCGTTTGAACAAAAATGGAAGTTCAATTCAGTCTAAGACATAGTACCGAATACAGTTAAAAGACAAATAACAGGCTTAAGTGGCACTGTGACCACTGGTACACTGGCAAAGCCTTTCCCGGTTTCCTAGCATAAAGCGAAGAGGATGGGATGGGACGATTTTAAGCTCTCGGCATTTTAATAGGTTTCCCGGCTTAACAGATTACCGGTACTCTTGCTCAAGGACACACGTTATGACTTTGCCAAACATCCGAATCCGGTTCGCTCGATCTGAATTCTAAAGCGCTAACCGTTAGGCTACTGCTACATTTATTCTAAACGAACTACTTGCAGTTGTCTTTACGTATCATACAAGAACAATTCATAGTAGTGGTGATTTATTTCTCCTCGTAACAAGGAAGAGCTCTCATGGAACTCGTTGAAGTGTGCATGGATCCAAAATCGAATTGGAATTTGGAGGCCTAGGCAAAAGGCCGAACGAGCCGCCATCAACAAATTCAACCCGCATACATATACGATGTCGGATCCGGGTTAACCAGTTATTTTGGTTTAATTTTTTTCACAAAGCTGTTATTGTGTTTTTCTCTGTGTATTGCTTATTGTCATTTGAATCTTTTGTTTTACGTTACTGGTGGGTACAACGCCAAAACGCATTCAATTAATTTAATGACTAATGTATAGTGAGTTACAATAAGATGAAACATAGCACTTATAATAAAAAATAAAATACTGTGATTGTCAAGTAACAGTTGTTAATCACTCTTTTAAAACCACTTCTTGATTAGTCAGTTGGTTTGCTACTGGTTTACAAAAAGAGGAATCGAACACCCCCTTTCTCACGTTGTTTACATAATTTAACTTGGCTCCCATGTTTCCACGAGGTTTGTAACGGGCCACAAAGTACAGACACTGCAAATTATTGACTTGACCATATGCGATGCCAACTCCGAGGCTCTTGCTTCCGTTCCACGCCAGTTGTGTGAAGTGTCTGTAGCTGTACTTGTCTAATGGGGGTGCCTGGAAGTTGTACTTGCATCCCTCGTCATACCTAACAAAACAAATTCGGCATTAGAATTTTCACCTATATACAGCGAGAGTTATTTACGTGTCAGCGAGTCTGTATCATAATTTATTTGTGAAGTTTAAAGATTTGCTTCGGCTTTGCCGAACAATGTCTATACAATGTGTATGAAAAACCAATGAACTAGAGTTGCTCAATAGGACGAAGAACAACACTTTATGTGGCATGATCTCATAACCAAAGAAATGCCACCAATATCTGGCAAGTTAAAAACTGGGTGGGGTGGGAGGGGATGAGTAGGTACTCCAGAAAAGAAGTGTTATGGAGACGCCACCTTGAGCAGTTTTCTCTTCTCATTTGGCTTTACTTTACAACGGCAAAGTAACGCCTATTTTAGGTAAAACAGGTAGCAAAACACGAATAACTGAAGTGAACAGATACCGTTTTAAGCTCTTTTTGACCCATTCCAAAATACCTCTGGTGTCATACAACAATTATGTTGGTGTTCCTTGGATATAGGGAGAAGATATTAAAGGTGAGTGAGTTTGTTGAAAGATTAAAGTTGATAATTGGATATATTTAACACTTAATGACTGTTCCCGAGGGAAACAGTTAATTTTGTTTCTTAAGAATCTCACTGAGATTCTCAGGAAACAAAATTAACTGGTTTCCCGAGGGAGAAGTCATTAAGTGATTTGCTATTTAGCACAACGAAGACTAGAACGCCAATCGTCGGTCAAAATTCGTGGTTATTATTACACTGTTACCGTCTGACGTCATAGGCTTTGCCATGTTGCCCACTCATATACCTTTCGGCTGGAAACTGTTTTATTTACCTACTAGAAGATGGTTTTCCATGTTCTATAAGAAAATAATGCACGCTTGAGGTCTAGAAAAGCTGCTAGTGGATGCCCGAGCCGTTAGGCGAGGGCATTCAGCTGCTTTTCTAGACCTCAAAAGTGCATTATTTTCTTATAGGACATAGGAAAACCATCTTCTAGTGGGTTTAGAATATAGCATAGAAATGCAAGTAATTAAAAAAAGAAACACTTTTGCGCGCGCGTGCTGATCTGAATGAACAAACACTACGCCAAGAAACCTGACGACAGCAATCAAATCCATTTTTAATGCTGTTTTGCAGTCGAAAGTGAATTTCTATATCGCTGTACTTACCTTGAAAAACCTTTGCAGCCCGTTTTGTGTTTGCTTTTGTGCTCTTAGAGTACAATTCCGTAACAATTTTGTTTAAATCAGTGTCTTGCAAGTTTGCAAAGCGGCTGCCTTCCTGGCACTCACTGCTCAACAACTCGTCCACGTCTTCATCTTCCCAGTCACCGAAACGTAATGCAGGTGAACTGATTTTAGCGGCCATAATCAAGGAAATAAAATGACAACTTTAAAAGATTGTTGCCGCCATGTTTTTGAATTCGTAATGCAGCAAAAGTTGCATCCGGGGTACCGGACTTCTATAGTTTTTGGCTATGTTCTATAAAAAAATAATGCCCGCTAGAATTCCATTGCGTGTATACAGCGGCTATATTCTAATGTTAGATATCGTGTGTCCTTGAAGTAGAAAACGAGAGCGCGCGCTGTTAAGGAAGAATTCCAGCTTTATAACAAATACATCTTATTAGCCAAGCGCGACCGCCGAAAAAAAAAAAAAAGTTTATGACCGCCGGTCGCGCGTGGTTCAACAGTGCGCTCTCTCATTTTATGCCGGCCGATGTTGTTCTAGCGGGTCATGAGCAAGCTTGGTTAATAAGAAATTTATTTCACGACCGAAAAAGACTTTTATAGATATAAGTGGACAGCAGAAATGAGAAAAGGAACAGAATGCTGACCGAAGACCCACCGGGTGCTTTCGGTCGGGAAAGGTCTCCTTAACGTTGTTATATATTTAATAAAAATTGCGAGAGGGGTTTCATGATAGTCAAGTTTGCTTTTTTTAAGCCCAACAAACGCTCAGCTTCGCGCGGGATCATTCGGGACAATACTTGGCCCATAACTTAGACAATATTGGACCAACAACGAACCAATCTGATTGCTTATTTTTAGTTATTGACCCTTAGTCGTTAAATAAGGTTTACTGAATCATCAAGAGAGCATTAAGGTATGGCACTGTTGCATTCTCCTTACCACCGTTTCATGATCTGTCTTAGTGCCCTTGCAGGGTCAGGTCGAGTTGTTGAACACCTGAATCCCAAGTTTTCTCCTTCATTCTTGGATGCAAGGACGAAGTCCTGTTCAGGGCGAAGCAGTCGACTTTTAGAAACTTTGTTAGCGTAATCTTGAGCGTCTTTTTGGAGGTTGACGTCGAGCGACAACATAGGCGCTTCGTGTATTGAACGATAGTAGTTATGTAATTCCAAAGCTGTCCGGTCTAAATCTGAAACTAAACAACACTTAAGAATAAATAATTTGTTTATAACTTAAAGACATATAAACATATAAATCCACTACAAGAGTAATTGCACTGCATTTTTTTGTTTACACCAAGGCTGGGAACATCGCTCCGTTTCCATTTCATGATCAAGAAAAAGGTGAAATTAATATGCAGACCCCGGTCAAGTCCAAAACCATGAATGACAGACGAGCCCTTCATTCTCGTCCCCAGACCCGCTTGTCTCTCTTAGCCGGCGCGGCCTTTGCACAGGTGGCTCTGAAGACACATGATTTCATTGGACAGATTTTAACAAAGGAAATTAAATCAAGCCAATCAAATTTACCGTTTTTAACTCTCTTATAGCATTTAAGTCAGTTTGAAACGGTTTGGTTTGATTGAATAGATTTAAATTTCCTTTGTTCAAATCTGACCAATTAAATCCTTTGTCTCCAGAGCCAGTTGTTTCTCATGCAAAGGCTCTGACGGCTAAGAATGACAGGCGGCTCTGAGGACGAGAATAATGAACACTTGAAAACGCAGATTACTGCACATCACGAAATATTTTGTTTGATGCCTTTGCTTTTAAAATTACAAAAACTGCGTCTCGTTCACTCACAAAGGTGCGCGTTTGCCAATTTTCCCTTGTCAGCATACTCTGGTGCAGGTGTAGGAGAAGTAACATTCAGCACTTCGCTGGGAGCCGTTGTTGCATTGGTACCTAAAGGAGGTGATGTGGTAGCATTTGTGCCAATCGGTGTGGTGGGAGTAGTAGTAGAAATTGCCCCAGTAATTGGTGGAGCGGAAGTGGTGTTTAATCCAGGAGTGGTTGGTGTGGGTGTTGGTGTCAGCGCTGGTGTTGGTGTTGGTTTTGGCGTTGAACCAGAAACACTGGTCGCGATGGTGGGGGATGTCGCGGCTGGAGCTGTAGTTGGAGGAAATGTTGTTGCAGTTACAGCTGTTGTAATATTCACAGCCTCAACATGGATGTCCACCACCAATTTCCCAGCGTCATATTTACCACCACCTTGGATTGTAAACTCTGTGCTCACTTGAGAAAGAGAAAGAAAAGAAAGAGAGCGTTTATAAGCACTTATTAAGACGCAAACTGCATAATATATGCAAAGGGAAGCTTAGTCTTCGTTACCATATCGCCTATGTACTCTTGAATTAAAGGAGCTACGTCAAAGACTTGGTAATTTTTTCAAGTTTGTTGGTCGTAATCAGCCATAATCGTCGTCAGTCGCAACCATCCTTGGTTATTTTCGCGTTTTTATTACTCTATTGGTATTTTTTTTTATGTTAGAAAACTATTATTTAGAGGTTTCCTTCAATTTCAAAGTAATCAGAAAAAAAAGTAATCAGAAAAAACATCGTGACATTACTCATTTAATGTACCTTTGATAGGTTAACAAAGACCAGCAACAGGTTTACATCGATATCGGCAAGTCATATTATTCAAAACAGTCCAAAAACTCGGTTTAAAGTTTAAGAATGCGGTTCAACAATACAAGACTACTTTCCGAAAATTCAACGTGCCGCAGCAGTGCAGGTAATTTTCCTTCCTTCACTAAGAATTCAGTACTAGCTATATCGCTGCGACATATTGAACGTACAAATCAACCACTAGTCTTAAACCAGCTGCTGAATATCTACAGGGAAACATACATATTTTATATTGACCGATGAAGTATATTTTTGTAAATATCCAAACTTGCAAATATGACTTTGCGAGTCGATCAATGGAGTATAGAGGGGCAGGTCAGCAATGTAACACGTAAAAGTTTTTCTTAAGAAATATATATGGCAGGAATGACGACCGGAGTATGAATAGTATGAATGGGGTCAATAAAAAGAACTGCTGAAGGACATAAAGGTATACATGTAGTTCACTTACCACTTTTAGCGTATATTGCGTGAATCAAAGTCAGGATTATAAAGAGCAACATCATTGTAGTAATTAAAGAAGAACCCTTAGAAGAAAAAAATGCAAAATCATAAGACGAAATATAAAAAGCAAGTCCTGTTTTTTTTAAGCAGAAATGAAACTTATTTTCGTTGCAATTTCGAGAGCAACTTTAATCTCTATGTTTTTGCTTTGTGCATTTTTTTTTAAATGGTATTCTTCAAGTAGCACCGATGCCCCACAAAATGACTGGCTATCGTATGAATTGAACAGGGAAAGTTAGAACTTTGGAAATGTTGTCTCTCCGGCTCAGATAGAGTAAACATCAACAAATCGTATGAAATTACATTTTTTATAAGTAGCCAGGGGCTTTCATGAAAATGAATATGTATATAATTAAAAAAATACCCTTCCTTAATGAAATTAGTTATTTTTTTATTAAAGTGGCCAGGGGTTTTCATGAAAATAAATATAGAAAAATACCCTTCCTTTTGCAACGAACTTCTTTTTGGTTCAGTGACAGAAAAATTTAATGGCGCAGAACATTACAGGGAACAGAGCTTTTATCTCGACATCTTCAATACATGACTATACTGTTGTTTTAAAGACAGTTCATTGTCCATTTTCAATTGGGAGGAGTGATAAAATTATTATAAATTACGTTTAACACTATGTAATTTAATAAAATAAAATAAATGTAACTAAAGGAAAAAGCTTTACTTAAATAAAGATTTACTGATACATTATATCGAAATTATGTTTATGAAAAATATTGGATAAATGAGATGAATGATTCCGCGGCGAACCGAGTTTGCTCGCTATATCAAGGTTTCACTGTATTGCATAATTTAGCATGTAATCTACGAGGTGATATCTAGATCTCTTTTGTTTAGTCTGGTTATGTAAAAACATCTCTAGAGGAAACAAAAGCATTTACAAGTTGTGTAATTGTCCAGCCCTTCACTGTTGCACCTCGCTACAAAATGCTAAACTGATTTCTTCGTAAACTCTAGTAAACACTACCCGTATTAATCGACACCTTCTAACGTAGCTTTGAAATTGACGTATTTCTACTGAACTGGCCAATACTCATGAAACGAAAATACTCCCTATACAGCAAACTTACTATTTTCAATTTTGCTATGTTTACCATATCAAGTTGCAAAAGGAATCAAGTTTCAAGAAATCAGATCCTTCTTTTATGTACACTCACCTCGTTCGAAGACGCAAAAGTGCAGTTGTCAGAAATACCTTTTGTTCTCCACGCTAGCAGTTTTACAAACCATCATAAATATTAAATGTCAGTTTGGTTGAATGTCGCTGGTGTTTAGCTTGTGACCAAATTCAGTCTCCATAGACCTCTGTTACATACCAGCAGTATCCTTTTAATCTTTAGATTTAAGCAAGTGTTTTTCAGATCTTAAACACTTAGAATTACATGGAGCTCTTCACACTGCAAATTGATTGGTTCATCTCGGCCCGACGAAGAATAATTTACAGGGTTCCGATAGTTTCGAAACCGTATACACTAGTAACTCGAGCGTAACGATTTGTTTTGTTATGCAGTCTGGTCACAGCAAATATCGGTTTGAAAAAAGACGATTAATGATATGGGTTTGCAGTGAATAGAAGTGCCCAGGTGAATAGAATTATATATCAACACTCGCAAGTTTTCATTTGGGTATAGTGTTATTCAATTTTGTTTAACAAATAAAGAAGCCTAAGCCATGTTTTATACTGTCATAAAACACGACGGGCATTTGAGAACACGAGGGAAATGTAGAAAACATGAGCCGCAGGCGAATGTTTTCTACATTTCTCGAGTGTTCTCAAATGTCCGGAGTGTTTTATGACAGTATAAAACATGGCTTAGGCTTCTTTCTTTGCTTTATGATATAGATTTTAGACGCCGCGAGTGAAAAGTTTAAATTAAAATACTTGTAAATGTACAACAAGAGCGATTGAACGAAGATGAAAAGCAGCAAATAGTTTACGGGAAGACCAGAAAACTGACACAATTTCATTCATTGTTCGACGTAAGTTTGTTACCTTTCAATCTTTATCTTGTCCTTTTGAACTTCAATAAACTTCACCGACTCTGAGTGCAATTTCGTTTCAGCAGTAGTCTTGATGACAGCCGTGGAGCCGTAAACAAGTACAATATGTAAACACTTGCTTCGCTTGTCTTGCACAAGGCGTATAATTTCCAGAAAAGCTATCGCTTCGGATCTTCCCGTAAACCTTAATTGTTGTCGCAATTTTCCAGCATGAATAGACGATTTAAGAGGAGATTGTCGAGGAAAATCTTCGAAAGAAAACTCGCTCGCTCGCTGTCGTTGCGTGTTTCATTAAACTCAAGGAGTGAACACCGCGCCACAAATTTTCCCGCCTCCTCATACTATCACTTCGTTTACATCAAAATGAAATGTCCAGTGGATTTATACTTCAGTAAAAAGCAATTTAATAAAAACAAATATTCCATTCGCCCTTGTTGGATACGAGTGGTTATAGCCAACGAGGCGCGAAGCACTCAAAGAAAGCTGACGAAAAACAATAAAACATGATTTTTCTATGTTTTATACTCTGATAAAACATAGGTTTTTAGCCAATCAGAGCGCGCGCAGACTCCTATCTATATTATAATTACTGATATCCAGTAATTACGTTTGAAGTTTACATATATAGCCATAACAGGTAAACATATGTTCTGTAAAATAGTTTGCCAGCTAGGTCTAATTCTTCGGACATACACACATCCTTATAGCCTACAATAGCTAGCGGGGCTTGATGGAATTCCTTAGTCCTTGGCGTTTTGTTTAATTAAACTGAAAAGGTTAACGAAGTCAATACTCAAGCCAAATTGGATCACACAGCCGAAGCTTCAATACTTTCAATCTCTCGTATTTCGTAATATGGAAAAATATAAACTGAGAAAATTGCTATTCCTCCTAGGCGGAATGCTGGGGTAATAATCCAAGGCCAGGTTTTACCTCCTCCTCTCCCCTTTGGCTATTTTCACTGTTGCTACGAGCAACAAGCGCGAAGCGCGAGCGACTGCTGACGAGCGAGAAGCGCGAAGAACCATACACGCCAGTTCTTCTGAGCTAGCCTGCGTAGCAAGCGTTCCCGTGCGAACGAAGAACTATGTGTCGCGCGAGTAAAGATTCTGGTCGTGCGAAAATTGAGGCGAGAGCAAAAAAGGAAAAGGAGCAGGGAGGGGGTGGGAATCTTCGCTCGCACGCGACACATAGCACTTTGCTCGTACGGGAACGCTTGCTACGCAGGCTACTTCTGAGCAGAAAGAGTCGTCTTGGAAGAAGGCAACCTCCCAGTATTTACCTTAGATTCCCTTAAAAGCTGGACAATACTCATTTCATACTCCTGGGTGTTTAGAGGGTCTAACAAATTAACAATATTTGAAGTAATAGATCAAAAACGAGTGAATTGTTGGCAAAGCAAACTTGTCATTGAAGTAGAGCGCAGAAAGAATGAAGAGTGATATCTACCAAAAACAATTTATGTAATAGTATTTAGTATCCGACGCTATCTGTATTTAAGGAATTATTGTTAGCACTATTTCCGATTTCATGAGTTGTATTGTTAAAAAATTCCAAGGCTACTACGGAATAATAAATATTCATTGATTAAAGTTGAGTGAAGACTGTCAGTGATTAAAATTCAAGTTTCTTGATCATTGTCTTGATCAGGTTTTGAACTAATCGCATATGTCTTGATCGGTATATTCATTGGGTATCAACATACATGCACCTGACCGAATCCTCCGTAGGAAAAAAGATGGCGTCTGGTACATTTACCCATAGTTCTTAGCGCACGAAAACCTAAACAACGTTCATAAAAACGTACAGAAACGTTATAAAATCTTCACACCTAGGGTACTTAATATCCTTTGTACAGAGACAAATATTGCAATTATAAGGCTTTCTTCGTGCCTTTTGGGCTGTGTTAGGTTCGCGAGGCATTGTGGTAAAATGTGCAGCCGTCATCTTTTTACCTACGGTGGATTGATGTAAGCTGATTGGGTCATCAGCTCATGAATTATTAATGAGTTTTAGAACGAAAAACGCAACACGATGAACGCTCGAGCCTGGAAACCATTAGGCCACTGAGTCTAGCCTGTTATTTTTCTGTTTCGTAACACATAAAAGCATTTTAGTAGAGGTTACTGCGAAGTATGAAATGTTTATCTGTTGATAACGGAATGCCATCTTGGATTCTCTATCATCTTTCTTTAACAGCGCGACTCTTAAATATAACACTCACAACTTTAGCTAGGATGCAGAGCTTGATTGTGGAAGGGATTTAATTTCGTCCGCATGTAGTCACTAACCCAACTAAATAGATATTGTGGATTTTTGTGATTAACTATTTTACTTCCTTGCATTATATGACAATTTGGCATGGCTTGCTTACACTATCGATCTAATTTCAAGGTCATTCGTAGGATGGAAAATGCCCTTTAGCTAGGGAAAACACTTTGCATCGAAAAATTTCAAATGAGCACTGAATTTAGTTATACGCTTTCGTCAGCTTTGTTACACCAAAATGTTGTAGAATGAAAAAAATAAATAGATAACAGTTAACATCGTAGCATTTAATTGCAGTTAACTAAACGAGGATTGAAAGTTAATAGTAATTTCGTACAGTTAGATGATACCACTTTGGCCAAATTAAGTCTCTTAATCGCCTTGATGACTTAATTTCTCGTCTTTTAGAACTGCAATAAGAGGAATCAAAACTGCCCTTCTTCACGTTCTCTTCAAATCTGTTGTCAATGTTTCCTCCAGGATTATAACGCCCTGCTACATAGTAACATGTGAAGCCACCTTCGTCTCTGGTTGCCCAACCAAGTCCGAGTTCTTGTGTAGATGCCCACACCAGCTGTGTGAAATGACCAGCTGAATGTGAATAAGCTGGTTTGCTGAAGTCGTATTTACAAACCTCTTTGTACCTTTGAAATATGTTAAAACGAGATTACATTGTTGCAGTCTCTACGCAATGGGTATCTCGTTAGGTTTCCAATCAATAAACGATTTTACTCGAGTTATCTGATCATGCGCAATTTTAGCAGCCCCAATAAAGACGGGGAAAGTAGCTGAAAAAATTCGTCTATTTAAAGGTCATTCGAACAAATTAATATGGACAGTTATGACAAACCCCTGTGGTTGCATAGCTGGAGACTTTTCTCATTGGCTATTTCGAGGTCACACGACATCTAACAATAGAGAGGTTAAGCATGACGTTTACTGCAAACGGCAAACGGCAAACGACAAAAATAATTCTGATTTTGCTCACTTTTTCTTTAGCACTTAAATAAAGCCAGTCGAAAAATAGGAAAAATTCCTTAATCACAGTAAATGCAGACAATTTCCCTAAATTGTGCAAACGGCTAAAATCAGACACCAAAAGTCCGATTTTTGCCGTTTGCCGTAAACGTCATGCTTAACCTCTCTAATAATACGTTTTTCCCACCAACGTCTCCGAGTAGACAACATTCTAAAATCGATGACGTCAGAGGGCAAGCAGTGCACTTATCCGCAAGTGCTGATCGACGATCGCCGCTTCGCGCAAGTCTTCTAATTTCATCGTTGTGCTTTTTAGCAAATGACTTAATGACTGGTTCGTCGTGAAACCAGTTAGTTTCGTTTCCCTCAAATCTCAATTGCATTGCCTGGGGAACAAAGACTCATACAAAGAGTATTTATCTGAATAAAAAATAACCATTTTTAACGGGAACAGTCACTAAGCGTCACATATTTCCTATATACGTTTGGTTTCTAACTCTTCTAACCACTTTTGCACTGGGGCTTTTATGTTAGACTGTAAGTTTGGGTGGGAGATCGCAATAACATGAAAGTTATTGATAAATGAAGAGTAGTTTCTGTGAATGGATATACAAATGCTGCGCGTCCAAGTTTCACCAGACTAGACACAAGGCATAATAATTCACTTAAAAATATATGAAACAACAATAAATACACCTTATTCGATGGTTTAACATATAATACGCGCGGATATTTTGCGAGCAATGAGCAAAATGTCCGCTCGTATTATATGTTAAACCATCGAATAAGGGATTTATTATTCCACTAAAAATTTAAGTTTGGTTCAGCCATTTTGTCGCTTCGCTTTCAGTCCGTATTTTTGCCCTGTTCTACAGTGTAATAACGTGGCATATTTTGCGCGTTCTTTTGCCCTTATATGGTAAAATGGCGCAATAGTGGAATAATAACAATACATCCTTTATAATATTGCGTACTTACCATCTGCCGGTAACTTTCGAGATGATCTCCTCTGGAGTTTCGTCTGTGGCACAGAATTTCCCAAGATTCTCTCCTTGTCCACCTAGCTCGGAATCTTCAGTGTGGACAAGTTTTCCTTGAGCTGCAATTCGCTCGGCAGTCGACTGAGCATCACTGTTTAGCTGTGAACTCAGAGTTAATGGCGGTGAATTGTGTATTTTGCGATACTTGTTATGCTCATTTAGACCAACTTGGAGAACATCTATAACAGCAAGACGAAAGGAGACTGTTACCTTAAGTTTGCTTGCTTGGTAAACTAATAGATTTGATTTTGCTTTCGTGATTCAGTAATCATAGATGCATGCAGGATCGGCATAGAGACCATGGGGACCATTTCATGGTTAGTGCGTTGAAGCGCGTCGAGCGGTGCCGGTTCTAGCGCTGGCCAAGTTCATTGTATTATAACAAAATGTAATGTAATTTTCTTACTCACGTATAACGCGGAAGAGCTTTCAGGAGCTCGTTAGAAAGTGTAAAAAAAGCATCAGTTATTTATCCAGCCTTGAATTTTGATTTTTAAGAATGGAATTACTGGAAATTTTCATGGAACAGCGACAACGACAATAACCAGACTCGTGCAAAAATAGGAAACTCTGAGTAGTCGGTGGTGACGTTTCATTCTAAACTGGAAGTGAATAAGCACGTGGCTGATTTTACGTTAAAACACAACAAGCCTCGCTTTAAACAGAAATTCATGCACGGTCATCTCACCTCCTTCGATTTCAATTCCACCGCCAACTGTGGTTGCAGCCGTGGTAGCTGTAGCTGTAGGTGTAGGACTCGCACTGGCAGTGTACGTTGATTCCGTAGCTTCAGTAGCAGATGTCGTCTGAGAGGCTGATGGCTGCGTTTGGTCAGTGGTACCACTTGGTGTCGGCGTTGCTGTGCTACTGGCTGCTTCTTCAGTTGGTGTACTGGTATCCGTGGTCGAAGCTGATTCTGTCGAGGTTAATTCCGTACTTGAAGATGTTGTTGCCGTAGGAGTTGGTGAAGAGGCTGTCGACGAAGCTTCAGTTGAATACGTTGCGGCAGTAGTAGCCATGGATGGCATGTTATCCTGTTGGCATAGAGCATCAAGAACACAGGGTGGGCACATATCCGGTGAAAGACAGAGGTCTGCCGTTTTTGACACCGTGTCATAAACGAGCTGCCCTTCAATAGGGATTCGTAACGAACCTGCATTTGCTGTCAGAGGGAAAATAAAAATATAAAGTTATATAACTGCAAGGATTGGGATTGTTAAAGGAAAGAAAAAACCTTACCAGAACACAAAATTGAGAAAAGGAAAAAGCAGCGCCGAATAAGCCATACAGTATCCTCTGGCGTCCTGAAAATGATCATATAATTTAAAAAATAAAATACATAATCATATCAAGAATCTAAACCGCGACCACAAGTTACTTCGTAAAAGCTAATGAGAAAACGTTTTTAAACACGACACGATGCCTTAACAGATTACAGCCTAACACTTTATCTTTACGAAAATATAGAAACAAAGTTTCCTTACATTTGCTGGCTTAGTTTCTTACTTAAGTAGTAATAAACAGATTTAAATCACCTTCTTGATCTGTTGTCATTCAGGCTCCTCCTACCACCAAGAGCTTGGAACAGAGCACCTGCCATTGGTAGAATGATGCAAGTCATTCAAAGGAAAACCATCTGGAAAATGGCTACGTTGTCTGTGGGGAAAATTTGTGGATAAATGTATCTATGGCAACCTAAAGCGTGATTGCGAGTTTCCTTCCCAGGCCACATCTCTAGCTCAAATTTCATCAGTAAAATCATTTGAGCATGCAATTTTTTAAGTTTGCGATTCATGATTTGACATCGAAATCCCAGAAATTTCCATGCATATTTGATATGTATTTTGCCACACGTTTGCTCCATTTTCAAAATGGCGAGTTTTACCGCGGAAGGTCCATCATGAAGTACAAAAACCAAATATTATACACTTTATAGACTTTCTATACACAATATGGAAAGATATTTTAGTCGAGATTAAGTCGAGAACAATATAGAAGTCGAGACTTAAATATCTATTGATATTGGGCGAGCATGAATCCTATATGCATTTTATTGAACGAAGAAATAATCCACCAATCAAATTCGAATCGATATGAAGTAAATTTTATCAACATTTCTGTCGCGGGTAAAAACGGCATCAAACAAACACTACTAAAATATACTTTTATCTGCTAGCTTTGTTAAATCTTTGGTGACTTCTGAGCAATTGTGTTAATCGTCTTGAAATGAGTAGCTCCCCCCCCCCCGGTCTGAAGAGAAAGGAACAATATTTGAACAATCGGCCTGTCACAGTTTCTCGTGGCAGCGCGATCTACGAAGCCACTGAGTACGATTTTTTAATGCCTTGGGCACCATTTCTTGAAAATACATTTGGTCCAAAAGCCTTCAGTTTGTTGGCAATATTGTCAAAATTGCCAGCTCTTTGAACATAACGGACTTGGAACGACGGCGACAACAACGTCGATTAGAAAACTGAATTTATATTTTACTTAAGAATCCCGCAATTATCTAGATCAATTTAGTCTATTGTTTTATGTCAGACATTTTATATATAAAGACAGCGTTTATTTTAAAACGGAAACTTAACAAATTCCCCGTTGTAGTTTACGTTCTCCTCACTACGCAGAATTTGGCTATTCACGTTATGGTTTTGCAACGAACGGCCTTAGGAAATGTACCAAAAATTACAACGCATGTGCAGAACTATTTTACTCCTTAAAATATTATATTGCAAAAGAAAGGGTGGGGCAACTTTAAAGGAAACTTAACAGAGCTTTAAACAAACTAAGGAAACAACTGCGCAAGAATTGTCAGTTAAATATGGAACGATGAAAACTCACGGAAGGACTTTTCACCCTCATAAACCAATAACCAATTATTGTGCAAGTCCAAATTAAAGCTCTTGAATGTTTTTTTTTTTAATTTCACGTCGTATGGGTCAGTAACGATGCCACGATAGCAACTGCAACACGCTTAACGTAGTTTTAAAGTTTTAAAAGTATATATAGTCAACTTTTACCATGCGGACACCCTGCTATTACGGACATTCGCTATTACGGACAAAATTCAGATCCCCGGCGAAAGCTATAGAGGTTTGACTGGAAATGACTCTCGCTTTACGGACTCGCGCTATTACGGAATTATATTGTTATGACTCTCGATAAAGCGGACGCCACGAAGTTCTCATATGACATAATTACGTAAAATTACAGTCTGCTTTTCGCTATTTGTCTGAAACCAATAAAAAGACTTCTGGAATATATGGTTTTTGTATCAATTCGTTTGGTAGCTGTACAACAGACTTTGCTTTTTCATTTCAGCTTGCGCCTTTATCTTCCAGACTCTTTGGCAAAGATCAAGCCCTCATCCTCCAATCCCAACGACTGCTTAGCACTTTCACCACTGTTGATAAGCTCGTCAGACATGGCCATATGCTATGTTATTTCACCGTATATCAACGCCCCTTTTTTTCTCACACGCCGCTATTACGACTCTCGCTAATACGGACACTAAACGAAGTCCTGGGCGTGTCCGCTATAACGAGAGTCGAAGAGAATAGATCAGTCCTCTTTCCAAGGAAAAATAGTAAGGAAATATTCATTTGTATATCTCTTGGCCACATCCTGGAAGGCTCAAACATGCCATCTTTTCGAAGCGCACTTTTCAGAACACTTTAACAGATCCATTAAAACAAGAATACATTTTTTTCGCTTCATTCGGTACATTGTCACAATTTAATACATACTTGACGCTTTTAGCCGGACACTATCTGTTCAAATATGGAAGATATATCCCTACTTTTGAATTATTTTTTAAACTTCTGCTCCACTGTTCCTAAATAAAAACAAAAGACGTTACAATTAAGAGTTTGTGCTCAGTGTTTCCACGGGTCATCTTGCATACACCCAGAACAACAGCGAAAAAACAAAACAAAAAAAAAACACACACACACAGGTAAACTTGGTGTTATTCGTGGCGAAGATATCAGTAATTTTCACCAGGTGGCCAGCCTGGGCTTATTAAGAAACGTCCAGTCAGGAACAAAGTGAATAAGTAATTATAGTGGCGTCTATTCCTGTTATTTGTTTCAGAGACACCATTCTCGCTTAGATTTCCGCAAATATACAATTCAGATCGATTCTTTCTGATTATTTTAATCTTGGTGAAAAATAATACAAAATGCGCGAAAAAGAAGAACTTACCCAAAGCGCTTACTTAAAACCAGAATTACTTAAAACCCGAACATCCACTCATTTCTTTTTAATGGCCGGATGAAGTTGACAGGAACTTAATTATATTTTTAGTACTACTTGACCATTAATCCGAGTAAACTAAAAGATCATATTCATGAAGTGAATTCCTAAATGTACGTTCAAATAATAGTACATACTTTTTCATTAAGATTTGAAATGCAAGAGTGACTGTAGAACCAAGTTGTCACTTTTTTTTTATTAAAGAAGATATCTTACAATATAAGTAGAAATAATCAAACGTACAAGCGCAGATGGTGTCATAGAACACATCTTCATTTCGTATCCACTTAACGCCTTTCGCCGAATGGCTGGATTTCTAATGAAACCGTATACATTTGCTCTTAATTATGCCGAATAATACAAAATGACTGGAATACACGGAAAGGAAAGGCTCTTAGCGTCTGCGGCACTTTCCGCATTAATTTTACCAAACCATATGCTATGCTGAATGAACTTCTATAAATTGGGATTGAGAATCTCTTTATTAGAAAGCTAAGGATTTCAGTGCTATCGTGTGTCTCAATAATTTCACAGCGGCGTTTAAGTATAGGTAAAATCAACAAAAGGTAAAAGACCAATTTGATGGGCAACTTGAGTATTGTTCCGACTGTACTTAAAGATAACATTCGCGGTGTAATTTTTTGAATGCGTTAACATTAAAAACGCATTTAAAAAATTACAATACAAAAAAAAAATTAAAATTAAAATTGTGTTTAATGCTTTTAGCTTAAAATCTAAATGCACGGAAAACGTTCTTGGGAGGCCAGTCGCGAATTAAATTTAAGTAGAGTAACTAGAATACACACGTTGATCATCCTTGTGCATATCATGGCGTGTATACAGGAAAATGTTGACATCAGTTGTATTGCCCAAAGAACGCATTTGGTATTCGCGCCCATTAAACGCTAAATAAGTTGCTGGGAAAAGTACTGCTTGATGCGTATGCTCTTTATTATATCGAACGATTCTTACAAATATTGTGAGTACCTTTTGGCCTAACCTTGCGAAATTAATTTAGGCTAAACAAAAGAAAACCATTTTCTTGAGAGAAAGAAATTCTATAAGCTATGACAGGCTATATTTCATCTTTGCCAATATATATCTGAGTGATTAAGTAAAATTGAGTGACGTGCGTCCAGGCGATTGACAATATTAAATCTAACGAGCTGAAAAGGAAGATAGTTTGTTTAGCGAAACACTGCAATATTTAGGAACGAACTGAAAGCGTTAACGACAAAAGAGGGAAAAAGTAGAGACAATCTGCCCGAGCCATCGACAACCAGAAAAAAGAGTGCAATAAATGTGAGGGTCCAGTCAAGTCACAACCAGGAAGCAAAATTGGTTAAATCGTCATTTATGAAGTTGTCTACGATGATAAATAATTCAACTGACTCTCTAACACCGATTCCGCAAAGCGTTCTAGTCGCCTCTCTTGTCCTGACAGTGGTATTTCTTATCGCTGGTATTTACGGAAACGCCCTAGTTTGCCTGTTACTTGGAAGACGACGTGACTTGAGAAAAGTTCCACACTTTTTACTTGCCAACCTGTCGGTAATCGGATTGTTGTCGTCACTTTTAGGGATGCCTATGTTTGTATCAATAGCAACGAGATACATCATGAAGCAACAAGACTCAGCGGAATTGAAGTCGCTGTGCAAAATTCGTTTGGTTGTATCATTCTTCTGCAGTGCTGTCAATGCCATGACCTTGTCATTAATGGCAATGGATCGGAAAGACTGCATTTTTCGTCCGTTTCGGCGACGTTTGCACGCTGGTAATGTAAAAACAGTTCTTCTGATTGCTTGGTGCGTAGCAATTATCATCTATGTCGCCTTTGCCATTTTGCTAACAAGGGACGGCTCTCAGTGCCTCCAATCCGATCCATTCAATTTGATGTCTTCCTCTTCTAACTCGAGTGTTCTATATAGCACTTACATAACAATCTTTGGCACAGTTTTCAACGTCGCTGCTATTCTTATAATTGTAGTAACATTCTTGCGTATCGTGAAAAGACTTCGCTCATCCCCTTTGCCTCAATCCCGATCACTGCATCAGAGGTACGAGTCACAAATCACCAAACTTACTTACAAGACCTGCTTCATCTTCATTCTGTCCTGGTTTCCGGTAATGATTTCTCACATGGCTGCTCGATTTTTTGCTGCTGGTTCGGAACATATGCTATCGCTCAAGCTAATAACGATTACTTTAACAGGTTTTGCGTATGCAGCAAATCCAGTACTTCATTATAAAATTCTGAAGACAGCTTCCCCAATCTTAAGAATGAGGGCCGTAGTCGTAACTCAGAGTTTTGAGGAAGACAGGGACAACGGCAGGGGAGCCAACCCCCCAGCCCACCACTCAGATGCCTTTCAAATGACAACTGAGCTTTGAACATTAATTTGTTTTCGTGCCTTAATAACTATATATATGTTTGTATTTTTAATCTGAAGACGGTGCTTTGAGTTTATAAAATGAAACTAGAAAACAGCATGTAATCATACAATGTTGTGCAGTGTTTCAAGTTAGAACAAGTGGTTACAACTAATTAGCTAGTACAACGTTACAAATTAAAGATGAAAAGTTAAAAATGACATACTTGAAAAGCAATGAATATTTTGTGGCTTTTCATATGTATACATAACTATTTTGTTTTACCTGTTATAGGAACAACAGCCTAATTACAGTGAAATGCACCATCAGCTTATTCGTTAGTTTTTACAGTTTTTCCTTAATGATTATACAATGGAAATAAACAAACTTATTCGAGATTCTTCTTAAGACTTAATGCGATGTTAATCCTGTAAGAGCTACGATAGTATAACTCCAATTTTGTCTAAACTGATAGGGGTATCTTTTGTTTACATCAACAGATGAACGAAAAAAAAATAGACAAGCGAGTTTCGATCGATGTTCACGATCCCGTGTAGGTTCAGGAATCGGTTTTGCTAGGTGATTCAGAAAATGTTTAATAATTCCCACAAAGAAATAATATTTGTAAATATTAATATTCGTAAGTTATCCTCGTAGCTTAAGCTTGAGAAGTAAATGTTAGTGATTTAATGTAAAATGGCAAAAGTTTGAGTGCAAGAATTAAACGCTGCGCAACGTGCCGTTGAACCTCCAGTGAAGCTCAATTCTTAGAGGATAACAATGAGAACGTATCTCAATAGAACTATTTTCCTTTTCTGGTGCTCCTTACAGGCCCAAAGAGCTGCAGAGTGGAGCCCCATAACCATAAAATTGGAAGAATCATGCATGCACAGAAAAAGGAAAACCATGCATTTGATTTTTCAATGTCATCGTGGCGCGTGCGCCGTACGCACGACGCGGCGCAACATGGCGGCCATACCTTGTCAGCCTTATCAGCTTACATCTTTGAAATTGCACATTCATGTTCCATTGGATCGCGGGTTAAAGTCTTTTTTTTCTGCCCAGGGTAAAGGACAAGATTTTGTCAGTGAAATTTTTGCGAATTGAGTTGACGATTTATTTCGGCTATGGAATTTTCCTTGAGTAGTTGCGTACTTCAGGCGTTTTAAAGACAGGCGTATTGAATAAATTTAATGACAGTATTTTCAATGTATGTGGAGCTCCGCTTTGAAGCTTGGCTAAATCTATATATCATATCAATTCTAACGAATATATCTGTGCCAATCACCAAAACGGGCAATATATTTGGTTTTGCCTCACCACAAGACTAAAACATTTCTCCAGAGTTTGTTTTACCAATAGGCCCAAATGTTTTGTGTGTTATATGTCTAAGGGCTGAATACCCCACCAAAACAAAAGAAAAATTTTAGAGACTATACTACGAAACGGGGGGTTCCTAATTTCATTGATCACAACGAAAACAAAACGATAAAGGATCGCAAAGTCGGATGTCATCAGAATTGTTACAGAGAAGTGCGTTTAGAACAAGATTTGAAAGAGACTTCGAAAAAGAATTTCCACACTACCAAAGACAGGCACAAGACAATTTTTGCACCTTTATTTTCTTCATGCCAATTACACCCTGAACACCAAATAACACTACTAACATTAAAGTTTCATTTTCCTTTAAGTTCCATTTTCCTTCACAAGATGATGACGTTTCTTTTTAGTCAGTCGTTATTGTACCGTATCCGTCTGGATGCCGTTCGGAAGCCAGTAATGCTCCAGGTATGGATATGACAGGTGCCCTTTACTAAGTCTCCTGTTATTCCTCTTCTTCAAATCTGGGTTTATGTTGTGTTTGACGAAGTTGTAGTACTTCTTGACGACTTCAGATGCGCGAGAATCCGTCAGTTGCTCGTAGTAGTCAAATAACGTGTCGTAGTGGTACGTGCCGACGTTCATCGCAACTTGCATCTGTGCCTGTACCGAAATGGTTAAAACACAAGTTAAGAGGTCTTGCCTTCTCTCTTACAATACAACAATAAAAAATTGAGTTAGTAGGTACACACAACATGCATGAATGCATACATATTTTTGTTTCTTGTTAATCCCAATAAACTCAAGGGAGGTGGGGCACTACCTATTGTGGAATAAACAGGGGAGCTCGGCTCGGCCTGAAAGTGGTACCTTTTTTAGGCTGGAGGTATACTAAAGAGAAGGGATTCACGAGTTGAAGTATAAGAAATGGAAGTAAAAGATTTCCTTTAGGTATTAAAAGAAAATTCAAAGCATCCGGAACATTTCAGTATATTTAGGGGCTATTTAAATGAGCTACGTCATGGACAACGTTAACACGTTGATTGTAATTAGTCTTAATCTTTGTCAGTTGAAACCATCTTTGGTTATTTGCGCGTTTTTAGTATTCCGTTTGTGTTTTCCTATGTTCGAAAACTATTATTCTAAGGCTTCCTTCAATTTCAAAGTAATCAGAAAAATGACTAAAACACCTTGACATTGCTCCTTTAAGTGAAAAATTTAGAAAATGGATACAATATTCCTACTGTAGGTATAGGTGGATAATATTTTCCATAAGGTACATGAAGAGGTTACCTTTCCCGTTAAAATGGTATATAAAATGGTAAAGGCCTGAAACCTGGCCGTAACAAAAAACTCCGTTGGGTGCCAGCCAATGAGCGTAGAGTAGATCCATTATTTCAGATTATATGTTAAAATATGTATACTGTGTATAACAAGCATTCCTGAAGATACAGCGGCAAAGGTCCTTTGTCTCTTAATTTCAAAGAAACCGACCTTATCATACTCTGACAAACTACGACTCACCACAGATATGTTAACGTGTGCTAAATTAAACACGGCAAACATGTCTGGTGGCACACGGCTATCGTTGTAAAGCTTGGTTGGAAAAAGGGGTGTGAAGGCTCCATATTCACCCACAGGATAATCCACTGCGGCGTGCTTTACACTCATTAACCATATTAAGTGAGTCACCATGTCAACGACTTCCTTCTTTGTTTTCAACGTGGCAGGGAAGTCTTTCACTTAGAAAACGTATTGTACTGAGTACACAGGCTAACGTCGAGGTTAAAATACCAGTTATTACTGAGAACTCGGTGCTCATAGAATGCGGGAAAATTCGACTGCTTTGTTTATGAGCCCTTAAACCATCAATGAATATTCAAGCAGTAGGGACATTGTTATGACCTGTCATTTATTGTTTTAAGAACCAATGAAGCAACTCGTTCCGAGAAGTAGTGGGCGACCCTATCAATCAATGAAGTGTCATCACGACCACGCACACTGGAATGCCGTCCAAAGAGATCCAATTTGCCTAACTCTCTGAACAACTTTGACACTCAACGAACTCTTTAATCTTTGATAGTGATGTTGAGCAGATCGAAACGTAAATAAAGGTTACTTCTACTATTTCTGGAAATGTTGTAGATTGGAAAAGTCGGATACATCTAGTTAAGAAAGAAATTTTACTCTTTGGAAAGTGGATGGGAAAGCAGAAAAGCGTATTGCAAATAAAAAAAGCTGAACAACAAGCACAGTTTGTTTCATCGGCTGATGCAATTTTTTGACTACTGAATCAGATTGTCAAATCTCCATCCAAATCCATGGCGATTTTCAATATCAAAATTACATTTTGTTCGGATAACGCTGTCAGATACGTCAAGGATCGAACACTAATGAAATGCACGTTCTTTGCGATAGGCAACACAAAGTGTCCTTATTAATAAAGCTCACAAAAACACACCTAATTCTGTTAAATATAAAGTAATATGGATGTCAAATAGCCCAGTCAAACATGACGTACTTACTAAACAATACTTGCGTTCAATCCTGTGCATAAGTGATATCAAGAGCTTGAGGAGCCATTTTAAAATGCTATGGTATCTTTTTACAAGAGAAAATCGCAAACAGTCTATGATGAACGCCAATTGGCTTACCTGGCCATTCCCACCATCGGGTCCTGTTCATTTGGCGGATAGCTCATTCACAAAAGCTTGTAGCTCTTTGTCCTTCTTAACATCACGATTTCGGCGATAATATCTGAAAAATATATATTATAATGTTGTTACTTTCCTTAACTTGTGTAGAGTGTATCTGAAACACATGCATTTGTTTTGGATCTGTTCAAGACTTTTGTACGTGCAAAGGCGGCAATTTTAGTAAAGCAAAGCAATTTGAATTGGTAATAAATGCCCTGAGGACGAATTAATGACATGCAAATGGTGGTGTAAAAGAGAAACACGTCCTATCCTTTTTGTGCATTCTATTCTAGTCCGCTGTTGGTTCCCACCCATCCGCCCTTGGGGGGGGGGAGGAGGAGGGGGGGGGGGGGGGGAAAGCCGGTTTGAAGTCTCCGCCATCTGTCTGGTGATCACTTCTAAATACTCGGACGTCCATGACAAACGTTTTTTTTTTTTTTTTTCTGGGAGCTCTTAAAAATGGAAATTAGAACAACCGCTTTCACCAAGGCAAAATCGAAGATCATAAACACACGAGAACTCGAAGTTAATCAGCAGTTAGACACCCTTGATGCTAGAATCTGCGATAGTAGTGATCTTCAGAACATTGACCGTGCATTCAGTAAAACTGTATGATGACCTCAACAATTAAGGTGCTGCAAGAGTTATATGAACGCAAAGGGAAAGCGGCAATGTTGAAATCTGAGTGTCGCTGGTTGGAGAGCGGAGAGCGCCCAGCAAATTTTCTTCTTTAATCTAGAGTGGAGAAATTACAACAAGGGGCTTTACACATCCAAGAGTTAAGCAACTCAACTTGAATTTGCTCAATTTACTCACAATGTAGAAATTCCAAAATTATCGGATGATGAACGCGACCAATTTGAGGGCGAATTGACCTACGGTGAATGTAAAGAGATACTCCAAACCTTTAAGGATGGAACGTCACCGGGTGAGGATGGTTTCACAGCGGAATTCTATAGAAATTTCTTTGACATCAAAGGAAGAGATCTCATCGAATGTCTAAATGCTGCTCATGACAAGGGTCAATTATCGATCTATTTACAGTATTTACATTCTCATTGTCCTTCAGCCCTTTAGGGTTATAAATATAATTGTAAAGTCTGTATATGGGCCTAGTGGCCCATCCGGCCGGAGCTTATCTCGGTTGCATTAACATGAAGTGACTAGGAGTATTTCTACTCCCCCCTGGATGGGATGCTAGTCCATCGCAGGGTTACCTCCCAGCAGTAAATTCGCCGGTACCCATTTATACACCTGGGTGGAGAGATGTACTATGAGAGTAAAGTGGCTTGCCCAAGAACACAACGCAGTACCCCGGCCAGGGCTCGAACCCAGACCGCCCGATTCGGAGTCCAGCGCACTAACCATTAGGTCACTGCCCCTCCCACAAATATAAATATAAATGGTAGTCTTCAAACAGTACAGAGCAGTAGGAAGGAGAAAGTAAGACGTGGGAACAAGTCAAGGCGGCACTCACATTGTGACATACTCCTTGGCCATTTTCTTGATTGCCCTAAACAACAACTTACTGTCGTCACGGTACGGAAAATAGGGAAGCAGCTTTTTGTCATCTACGCCACGTTTCTAAAAACCAAGAGATACATTGTTTGATGGCGGTGATTATTTTGGTCTAGTGAAACAGGTATCTAAATTCGCACGCTTAATCAATCCCCTGCACCCCAAGATTCTACCCGGAAAGAACTCCATAATACGGAAATATGAAACGGTCGAACTTCTGCCGTCCCTCTAAAGCAAAAGATGAATTAGCCATGTTCCAAACGAGCAGGGGACTGGGAACGAACATATTTGCTCTTTGGTACAAACATTCAATATCGATTGAATTGAAAAATGGGGCACGTCATCTGAAAGAGCATCCAAAAATTAGTAAGTTCACCAAATTTGACGGTTATTGGTTTAAACCCAAAGGCATGGTACACTTAGTATGGACTGGAGGGACAGGCGTCCTCCAATCCATACTAAGCTCTCTTATTTTAAAAGTGTACCATGCCTTCGCGTTTAAACCAATAACCTTCAAATTTGGTAAATTTGCTAATTTTTGGATGCTATTTCAGATGACGTGCCCCATTTTCAATTCAATCGATATTGAATGTTCGTACCAAGAAAAAATATGTTCGTACCCAGTCCCCTGCTCGTTTAGAACATGGCCAATTGAGCGTTGGTTGCTAACAGGAAGAAAGGAAAAGTTGAATCGATTTTTTTAGTGATTACAGTTACTCAACCTTTTAAGTTCATGATTTTAGAAATGTTTTTAATTTTACCTTGTTAACCTAGAAGATAGCTACAAATTATCGTGATTTCTTGTCACAACTGTGAACGTCGACATACCGATCATTTACCTACATGAGTACTGTCCTTGAAATTGGTATGCAAGTCCATCAAATACTTACGAGATCTTTGTCAGTTTTCTCCCGACTTTCATAAATCGACCAGAGCTTTGACACCTGAATCGCAAATTTCTAATTGTTTCTAATTGTCCTCTGTGATTTAATATGTTTTTAGAAAGCTCATGATGAAAATGATGATGATGATGATGATGATGATGATGATGATGATGATGATGATGATGATGATGATGATGGTGAAGCATAAAACTTTCATCCTAGAACTTTTTTTGGTATGCAAGTCCATCAAATACTTACGAGATCTTTGTCAGTTTTCTCCCGACTTTCATAAATCGACCAGAGCTTTGACAACTGAATCGCAAATTTCTAATTGTTTCTAATTGTCCTCTGTGGTTTAATATGTTTTTAGAAAGCTCATGATGATGATGATGATGGTGGTGAAGCATAAAACTTTCATCCTAGAACTTTTTTTACGTTTCCTTGCATTGATGTAAGGCTGAAAAGCCCTATTTATATTGCTTAGGATATAATATCCTCTACCTGTATGTCAAGATGGAAATCTGCGTCCTTCCAACTCATTTCGTTAAATCCGCGTTGCACCAGCAAAAGGGTTCCTTTATATCCAAAAGCAGTTAGTTTGTCCATGAACGTGCCTGGCGTGATCAATTGAGGTGCACCGAGCGTGTTTGAAGCCAAAACCCCTCTGCAGCTGTACTTTAGGAGCACATTTAGCGGGTGGTTGGAAGAGAGCTGTCGGTGTAGGACAACCCAAAATGGCTCCGAGAAGAGATGGACCTACAAAAGTATGGAAGAAGCACGTTTGTAGCAAGATTAGGGACGAAAATTCTTATTACATTGGAGAATTCCCATGACATTGTTTCGTGTTTAAATGGCTAATTCAAAACGACTCATTCGAATTACTTTTTGCATGGATTCAGTCAGTAAAACGATCATTTCTTAATGACACAACAGGTTACCATAGCAACAGTATAACTCTCTATATACACCCTTTATTTTAGCTTCAACTGATAATAACTCTAAAACAAGCTCGGTGACGTCTATTTTTTATTAACTAGGAGTAATCATAGATTATGCAGTGCGTTCGCCATGCTTGCCATTGAAGAACACGCAACCACAAGATTAGGATGCGTATTGCTACCGTTGAGCGCAAGAATTGTTTACAGCCTATCGTTATCCGCTTAATAGAATTCTTTTTGCGCGCGCTGTCTTTGCGGCTGATGTCATTGTTGGCGTTGATGTAACGCAATTAATTGCCTTCTAATGTCTTCTCGCATGAGACATACCGACATACCGACATACATACCGACATACATACCGACATACATACCGACATAGAACGACTTTCGCTTGCGCGTTCACAGGACAACCACGGGACCACAGGTCACCACAAGATTAGGATGCGTTCTCCTATCGTCGAACGCAATAAATTTTAATCAGCAAGACGATGCAACTTTTGGCAAAGTTTTAAAAACGATCTGTATATGGGGTTCAGAGCCGCCTTAAATTTTCGTAAAGTTAAGGTGGCTCTGAACGCCATGTGCAGATTTTTTGAAACTTAGCTGAATGGTGCTTCTTAAAAAATGAGGATCACCCGGCTTGTTTTTGAGCTTTAGGCACTAAAATTAAGGGTCTTTTTTACAACGTATACCGTTGCTATGGTAACAGGTAACGTCACGAAAATAAGCATTACTTGTTCACCAAAACATTGGGCATCTGTTTGATTCCATAGCTGTTGCACTAACAACAAACTAACAAAGTTGAGGTGCTAAAAAATGCAGGAACTGTTTCGAGCCACCTTAAATAAAACTGTTATTCTGACCTTCAGCAGATGTTCTATCATTTGACTATGGGAGTAATCCGTTGCCTGGACAACCGACTTAGCCAACATCCACGAATCGCCATCGGAAGGGGAGAAGACAGGAGAGTCTTGCCACAAAGAATACAAAATGCGTTAATTATAAAGACAACACGAGAGGCGGCTTCAAAAACAAATTTTTAAAAAGATTTACTTGAAATTATGGTCATGTGGCTTGTATTAGTGGCGGGATCTTTCACTTTGACCCGCTCGTGTTTAAATGGCCTCGAGGAAGTTCTTCCGAATTCTAGAAATATTCTAGAAGTAGAAGCCAATGATGTTAAGTTTTGTACGATTGCTTGCTTAATATTGTCTAGTTCACTTTTGTAAACTCATGTGGATTGCGATGTTATCAAGCAAGGCCTCAAAGAATATATCACTTTCGCAGCCTATATGTGGCTTATTCTTGTAAATAGTTGATTTTTAGTATTTTTTTAAAGAATTTTTACAAGTATTTTAATATGTTTTCATGGAGAACCTGTAAACTAGCTTCTTAGCTAAGTTTCATATCCATGTAAAATAAAGTTATCTATCTATCTTAATAAATATATAGTTTAGCTTAAACATTTCAAACCTGGTTTATAATCAACTTGAATAGCCACAGGGCGAAGTCGTTTGTCTTTCACAGCAAAAAGAGCAATTGGTGATGCTGTTGGCCACAAAGTTCGATGAGGACGAGTGTCCACCACATCTGGAAATGAAATCATGTCATCGAACACTTCGTATCGTAGAACATATATATAGCCATCTTTAACAGCCTAAAACGGAGACAAATAGGGCCAATGGTCACATTTATCATACCTGCAAACTATTCGATGATGAAAAAAATTCAGAACAGTACTCTTAGAGGTCCCAATATGGCAGTATGGACTGCCTATACTCTTTTGTGTTAGTTTTGCTGATTCGTGCTTTGATACATTGGACGACTCGCCAATCCAATCCAATTTCGTCAATCAATCAATCAATCAATCAATCAATCAATCAATCAATCAATCAATCAATCAATCAATCAATCAATCAATCCAGTCCAATTCAATCCACAGTCAATCCCGTTGCTACTTCAGTACAGGGAGTACACTGTTTATGCATGAAGTTGATATAAAATTGAAAAAGTAATTCTCCTTTGATTGAATTCAAATGAACTCGACCTTAGACCAAAGATAATTAAGTCCCTTCACTTCTAGTTGATGATTTCAAACTGGTCTGCTCGTCATATGCATAACAACACTCATGTTTTGACAGTTATTTTTGTTCAACTCGTTAGCCGTGAGATCTAGACGATTGTTTGACTTGGTTTTCGTATTGGGTCTATTGGTTGTTTGCAAATAATATGCTGCTTACATTTAAAAAGTGACAGACAATTTAGCAAAAGTATAGACGAATTATGAAATTTCCAAGGAAATGGGGGAATTTTGATTTTCTTTTTCATGACTTCAAATGAGAGATATCTTCAAGCCTTGTCCTATAATTTACCCATCACTCGATCACATGTAACCCACCTGCAGGGATGGTAGAAAATAACCTACAAAGGCTGAACCAGTAGTTGGTGGTCAGTTAAAGTAAGTTGTCTTATACCTTGTCAAGTGGTTCATTCATGGCGTTCTGTATGGCAGCTTCCCAGTTGTAATTCGGATTGAGTATCTGGTTCAGTTCAGACCACTTTAACCCGACGCCAGCTAAAATCGTAGAAATTACACGTTATTTTAAATTGAGTGAAAAAATTGAATGAAAAAACCTGAAAAGTTAAAAAACATGAAAAAAAAAAATGTTTTACAAAGGCCCTACATGGGAAAGAGCCGTCTTCTTTAAACTAACTATAGTGAATTCTACTTACAAGAATCGTCCGTTACCCTGCGGAGAACCATGGGATTAATTCCACAGAGTCTAAGATCTGTAAATATGCCGTCATCTCGCCAGTCCTTCAGAAAATTCCGGAAGGGCTCCGAGTCTGAGACAAATCGAAAGAAATCGGATCCCTGTGTTGTGATATAAAGACATTTGTTAATTTGTAAATAATCTTACGAAGTTCTTAGGTAGAAATACAAGCCTGCATTCCGTTCTAAAGCCCCCCCCCCCCCCCACCCCCTACCCTCCCCCGCCCCTTGCCGGCCCTTATTCCCATTTTCATATTGGTTTGAAGCGACTAACCTCCTAGACCCCAATCCCCTGAGCGTTTAATTCACCGGTACCCGTACATAAACCTGGGTGAAGAGAGGCAATATGAGAGCAAATTTGTCTTTCCAAGAAGGAAACACAACAACCCTAGCTAAATGAAGCAAGAACCAAGGCTGCTGAATCCAGAATATCTCCCATTAACCATTGCGCCACCATGCCTACTGAAACAACTTTTTTTTGCAATTGCAACAAACAAATTTTGGAAATAGAGACTAGATCTTGTATATCAGTCCAATTTTATTTATTAAACACCCAAATCTTTTAAAGTTAATTGTGCAAAATGTATTCAAAAAAGCTTTGGCGAATGTTGATTTTTAAATGAAAAAAAAAAAAACGGTTATGGTTAGTGAGAAGTTCGTTAAAGGAACGTTGTCACGTTTAACTGATTTTTGAACTGCCAAATTTTATATTTGTTTCATAGAAAATCTGAAAAATAATGGTCCATTTTTTATTGGCAATATTAACAATTGCTATATTAGAGCACTGAAATAGTTAATAGGTGTCTTTGGCTGCGGATGGCTAGGAAAGAAATCGATTGAAGTAACACTTTTCAAGTTGTTTCCGCGCGTCTTCCAAAACTCGATATCCATAGCCGTTGCTCGATTTCCCGCCTCCTTTAGATTTTCAAAGATAATGGGTAAGGGGGCCCTGCCACAAGTTTCAGAACATTTTAGACCAAAAATCCGCGAAATTCCCGTGACGTAGCTCCTTTAAGAGAGGACAGCGCAAAAAAAAAAAAAAAAATAGCAGGCCAATCAAAAATTAAGAAAGACAGCGAAACGTTTAGCCGGCCAATCATACAGCGGCTGACTTTTATTCGCTAAAAGCAGTTGCCCACTCTTGGAACACCCAGAGCGGATTCTTGTTTGTATTAGTTATATACGGATCCAGTGAAAACCAAGAATTTAAAAACTGCCATACCACACCCCCATCTTTTGGATAGAACATTATTTTGGTATATAACAAATGAAGCATCTTCATAAGACTTTTAACTCACAGTTAACATGTTGCGCCTGAACTCGTGATAAATGTTTTCGTATCCTTCAAATTCAGTAATCTTTTCAGTATGTTCTGCTATCCACTGTGCACCAAGTCTTCTGGTCTTCATCAGCATGCCGAAGTAAGTCGTAAAATGCTCCTTGAAAAATTCATCTTGAGAGTGGTGAGCTGCTAGCTGTTGAATGGTCATGTTAACCAAAGGCATCGGCAAAGGTGGTTTTATAGTGAGCTGATAGATTGCTTTCTGAGCTGCCAGTTCTTCTTTCCGAAGAACCTTACAGCGCTTGGTGGACTTCTGTGGAAGATTCACTGGACAGTTGGAGCTCTCTGAAAATACCTGAAGCAGGAAAAATGGTTTAATTTCTTAAATTACAGCCAAGCAATCATTTACCAACGATGCTAGGAAAGGTGTTAAAGGGACACTGTCAGCAATTTTTAGGATAACTTTGAAAAGCCAAAAGGCATTCTAATCACAAGAGACCCCAAAGTACTAGCTCAATTCACTGATACTTTAGCTGCAGATCTCCAAGCCGGATGCGAATGGCTGCAAATTGAAAACATCAGGCTGATTTTTTTCAATTTTTTCTTTTGTTTTGTGGAAAAATTCCCCGTAACTGACTATGGTTTGTTCTTCCTTTGAGAAAATCAATAGATTTCCTTCTTTTGAGTTTCTGTGAGTATTCTGTGAACGTGAAACAGCATTTCATGTCATATTTAGCACATTTTCGCCCCAAAACGTAAAAATCCCCGTGAAAGTGCCTCTTTAAATGGAAGGATTGATTGTGCTGGCTACCAAGTATACCATAAATTCATAGTTAGTTGTATATTTATTATTTTTTGCCCTAACCTTCGCGTCCCACTTGTTTCACCTGAGTTTCTTTCACATCCTTTACTTTGGCGCTGCAAAAAGAGTAAATATAATAAATGAATAAATAAATAAATAGATAAATAAATAAATAAATATATATATATTATAGTAACGAGTTTAACTAGGTTAATCTGAATAGACTGAAAGTTATAGTCCATTGCAAATATCTCATTCTTGCATGCGCCATAAATATCCAGCCATCCAGCCAAATATAAAATCACATTTCTAAATCTAACAATATATTCCGATCCGTCCTCCCTTCTCGGAAGTAAGCCAACAAAATGCCTTTTGATCAAATATAAAACCATGGAAACAAGCACGAGGATAGCAGCTATCAAGCACTAGGATATTTATCTTCGCCAACAACACAGCATTAAGTATTAATATTATTTCATGATGTTTGTGCTGTTTGGTATTCTTTGATATTTTTTTTAAGAAAGACGGACTTAGCTACCTCTCTCCCGATATGAAGAATCCAAGGAGAATGCAACATGTTAACAAACACATCCAAGTAGCCATATTTCGACTTGAAGAACAACTGTAGTGGAATAATATTTTTATTAATATCAATACTCGTTAGTTTCAATTATTTCAACGTAAGGCTACGTCGACATGACTTTTGTTAAAAAGCCTAATCAGCTCTTGACTTGTGCCCAGACTTCTCTTACGAGAAAAAAAGGAAGGCGCAGGGAATGCTTCGTATCTTACAATTTTAAAGATGACTGGGGACGAGTCAGCTGTCCACCCAATGCAAAAAAAGGCTGACATGCAATTGATTATCAACTGATAATCAGCAAAGCGACTGTTCCGACAAATTAAAGGCCAAGTTACACGAGGCAACTTTCCTTGCAACTAGAGAGATTAAGCATGGCGTTATACGGCAAACGGCAAACGCGAGCTTGTCTTTCATTTTGTTACCTTTTTTATCGAGTTTTAATATAGTTTTCTAATCATTTTCAATTCCATTGAGGACAAGCCCCTTTAGGTTTTGGGGATGTCAAGTTAAAAAGTATGTTTGAGTGTTTTTAGAAACTGAACTTTGTTTTCAAAGCTTGTTAGAACTTAGAAAGTGCTGGAATAAATGCTCTAGCTTAATTTACGAGATGCCCATTTATTAACTCTCTTCGCCTCGAAATATTCAGTAATGAAAACTCGGGGAAATGATCAATATAATTTCCATTTGTTATCAATCAATGACAATTTTGACTGGAAATGATGTTTAAAATATGGAAACCGTCGAAAAGCGTTATACGCCTTCTTCGATGGTTTTGCAGAAAATAAGCGAGGACATTTTGCGAGTTTCGAAGTATTTTTCCAAGGGTGAAAAAAAAATGCAAGAAATGATGGAAAAGAACGCCAGTAATCTCCCAGAGTCTCATCAAATAAGATATTAAAATGGGGCACTATGTGCGCAACACGAAGAGAGGCAGGGTCGCATGTGTTTGGTTTATCGCGAGCATGCGCAGACAATTGTCCCTGAACCCCCCTGAATCATTCTCCTGATGTGATTAGAATATACGCAGCAATATGTATTGATCTGAGGGAAGAGAAAGAGGCTTTGTACATGACGTGATGCATGAAAATCGTATCCTTGACAACGCCAATAGTTTTCACAAGAACGTAAAACGGCCACCGAGTATGAGGGATCTGATGTCCAAGGATATTAAGCTATTGCCAAAAAATTAATTTTCGCGTGAAAGCAACGACACATCTTTCATTTGTATTTGAAAAAATAAAAGTAGGTGTTTCTTCATGTATGTGGCGGGACAAGGAAACATTTTGGATTTCTCGTCTCCCGTTTTATTTGAGCGACAGTTGTCGACTATTCGCTGATAGAAAACTCGAAGCTGCAGTCTCACTGCTAATTAAAAAGTTTATGTTTTCTTGAAGAATCCAGAAACAAAGAAACTTGACTTGAAGTTTTCATCTTTTTTATACTGTGTTCACGCTAGGCCGTATGTATATGTTTCGTTGCTCGAATCATGATCGAAATTGACATGTTTATTCTGATTATGATTGAAACAACCTCGAGAGGTAGTTTCAATCATGATCAGACGAAACACGTTCAAACTTGCGGACATGTGGAGCGGAAGCGAGCGCCCAAAAGATCCAAAATTGGGCCTACTATGAGACCGAATTTTCAGTTTAAAAAAGGACCGATGTAGCGATATAGCGGCAATTGTTGGCAATAGGTTAAAAGCAGAATGTTTGGAATAACAGCGCCACGAAAGTTAACGACAACGGCTACAAGCGCAATGCAAAACCAAAATTTATGTACAGAAGATAGAGCAAATGCTGTCTGTTTGCTGAACGCTGGAAAGCCCTTCTCCGACAAAGTTCCTTTTCGGTTAACGTGTACAAAAATTATTAAAGTCTGAATCGCATACTATAAATAACCAGGCGTGAAACGTATTTGAAATTGACATCACCGTACTGATACATATGTGAACAATGCATTAACAAACCTCACTAGCTAGATATGTTTACTCTAAACATGTTTCAGGTTTAATGCGGAACACAGCTTTAGAAATCTTGGTTTCTTTACCGTTTGCCTTTCTGCGTACCGCGTGTTACATTTCTAGAAGAAGTAATAGAATATCGTAATGACATTGTTCAGTCTTCTATTCGTGTAACATAGATCCATAGAATCGAGCTGGGGCAATTACTAAGCTGTTATTTCTTTAAAAATCGAGTTACAAGCATTACATACCGTACTACAGGTTGTTCGTTCACTGTTTTGTTATGACCAGGGTTGCCTTCTGCGTTATCAGTTCAACCGCCGTTGGTAACAGGTAGTTTTTTGGGGCACCAATTGAGAATATAATATGGAGAAGTAGCTAAACGCTCAGTAGTTGGCATTCTATTGGGAATCCTCGAATCTGATTGGTTCTCTCACTGTTTCTATTTAAAAATTAGACAACGAGCGCAAGGTAAAGTCTAAGGGCGACTAGGCGCTCATAGAAAATGATGGCGAGTTACGTGTGCGTTTACGTTGCTCTTAACAAAACGTGTAGGTTTTGGACTAAAGTCCTTTGAATGCCTACTTAAACAGTTAGATTAACCGCTCGCGTTGGCTAATCGCTCATAGAAAACTCGGGTTCGTAGACTAACTGTTAAATAGAACATGTGACTTGGTAGATGAAGAAATAAACGAAATTTATTGCTTTTTTTTAATGAAGGTTAGAATGGTTAATGCATGCTGCAGGCAGGTCTGGAAGGATATATATGCTTTTAATGAAACTACAGCGATAATAAATCAACAGGCGACCAGCGTTTAAAAGCTACAAGACCATCTTGAAAGAGTTCTTCCGAGAGAGAATCGGGGTTTACCTCGGTGTAAGAACTTGTGATATTTTTCTTTGTTTTGGAGCTATTGTTTTCCTTCTCTATCTTTGTTTTGCCAGCTCTTTGTTGTATTGTTCGTTCTTTGCTACGTCACCGGTGAGTTTCACAGGTTCTTACACCGAGGATAAGCCGAGAATCGACACTACCTTCAAAACGGACCATGCATCCTCGGCAACAGTAATTATTTTTACAAGGTGCGTACGTAGAACGCTGAGTAAGTATTGTTATGCGCAACGTTTGTAATATAAAATTTAAATATTTCATCGCCTGACAGTCAAAACAACAGGACTAGAAAATTGCCGGCAAAGCATAACCTTCTAGTGCTTTCGTCTGGTGTTGCTAAGAGCCGCTTGGAATGAATAATTAAACCTACGTAGATAACAGGATAAACCGACCTAGTTGATTATCATTTGGAAATTGATAGAGGTAAAAGCGAATTGTGAAAAGCTGGCGTTCTGGCCTTCTCTCTGTCACACAACGCTACGCTTTCTCGAGAGAGCAATCTCGTTCCAGAGTCCACGTTTCCCTAGACCAGCGGTCACGGTCTAGGGACAATTCTTTGCGCATGCTCGCGATAAACCAAACACATGCGACCCTGAGGACAAAAAGACTAGACAAAAAGTCCAGTTTCTGGAGGATAAAATAAATAAAAAATATAATAATATTTATTTTCCGTTCAATTTTTCAATTCCCGCATTCGAACATTTTGTCTTCTTTTATCCAAACAAGGGAAAACGAGTAGAGAGCACCAACGGAAATGTAAAATGGAACATATCTAGTGTTATATTGGCTCCTATTTTATGTTAACTGGGGAATATACTTGGTTTTGTGTTTCAATAAGTAGATTAAGGTTTCTCTGACGAGTACAATCTGAGCGATTTTCTGTACAAGGGAGACTAAGCTCTATTTCTTGTTACGCAAGAATGTTATCCTAAAATCACCACCGTTTGTCGGATTTTACCACGTTTTGATAGCCAAGTTATTGTGGTTTGCAAAAGTTTGCAGCTGGTCATAGGTGACCAGAGTTTCCGCTTATTTCCAGGTAAACTTAAGTATGAAAATTGTACGTCCATTCTCTAAAGAAAGCTCGTGTGGGATATGCAGTTTTTCCAGCCTGCAGTTTCAGTTTCAGGGCCAAAACCTTCGAATTAAATTCTTTATTCCTTCTTCTTTGTCCATCTCTTTTATTTTGAACAAGGTGTTACTCTTTCCGTGTTTTTCATCTTTGAAGCCCCAGGAAAGGGCTGGATACTGGTCAATAAGCCTTTTCGGTGGATGAGAAGGGGGCTTTGTCTTGTTCACCAGTTGGATTAGATGTGATCATTGGAATTGCGCATACAGACTAACATAATCAATGAACTACCTCAAGTACGACCACTGGATATTAAATGTTCGACTCTATATGGCAAGGCTTTGAAATATGTAGACATGGGTGCTGTTGTGTCAGGGGTTGGAGAGGGTGGAGGCAAATGCCACTCCCAAGTTTTTTTCACGCAATTTTGGCAAGGCGATTTACTCTGTGATGATAAAATTTTCAGTAGCCATTCATTATATCTCTTGCAGAACTAACTGGTAACCAAGTTTTTTGAAATTGCCATGGCAACCGCAATTTGGCATGCATGTTTAACCAAATTTAGTTTTTCATTCGATACTTCTTTTTTCATCTCACATATGTTATGACTCTGATTGATTGCTGCTAGATTTTAAATTTCCGGAAACAACCATTCCGACAAAGTGCATATCTTTGACGACTTATGAGAGAATGAAGATTTCACAATCGAAGAGAGACTGTTTATTTGGGCAGCACATTGATCTTGACTGCCCTTTAATTAACTTTACATGTTCTTCATAGGTCTTAAGTCTGGATGTGCTTCTGCAGCCAGTAATGCTCCAGGTAGGGATATGTCAGATGTCCTCTTCTGTACCTTTTCTTATTCCTGGCTATCATCATCGGGTTAATAACGCTTTTGACGTAAGAATGATAAAATCTAACTACTTCAGACGCGAAGGGATCCGTCAACTGCTCGTAGTAGTCAAATAATACGTCGTAGTGATACGTTCCGACGTTCACTGCAACCTCCATCTGTGCCTGACAATGAAATGATAGTACGTTTTTTTTCTCATTAGGGCTTTTACGAAAATCAGTTAATGTTACTGTAATAAATAATGAAGATGATAATTTTTAAGCTCGGGGAATAAATAAGATAGATAAAGTTTTCATTTGTCATGAGCGTGGGACATAGAAACAAAATCTGAGCTTAAAATCACTTAGCTTAAAATTTACCATCTTCATCATTTATTAAACAGATGATGCTTTCGGTTTTACTGATTGTAGCAGTATGAGGACGCGAGTCACATATGAACCATGTAAAAGGCCTTGCTTACCACGAGTCTCTCGTAGCTCAGTAGCTAGAGTGTCCAACCGGTGTCTGGGAGGCCATGGGTTCGATTCCCGTAGGGGACTCAGATTTTTTTCGTACCACGCTCATGCCAAATATGTTACTACATGCATCTGTACAAAATCCGGTACCACTTACTACAGATACGTTGTTGTAAACCTTGGTTGGAGTGAGGGGTGTGAATACGTCATAGTCATTCATGGGATAGTCCACTGCATTGTGCTTTACACACAGAAGCCATTTTAACTGAGTTACTATGTCAAAGATTTCTTTCTTGGTCTCCAAGGAGGCAGGGAAATCTTTTATCTGATGTAAGAAGCATGCGATAAAATCAAAACGTTCAATGTCTCACTTGCTATTAACATTCAGGAAGTATGAACAGGGGCACCCAGCCAGGGAATTTAATTAAGCAAATGACTTGCGATGTAATATACCTTACCCTAGCTACCTGGACGCAAGATTACTCAAAATATGTCAGTAACTATTAATATGTTTATTTACCTGACCATTCCCACCATTCGGACCAGAACCTTTGGCAGATAATTCGTTGACAAACGCTTGTAATTCCTCATCCTTTTTAACGTCGCTATTTCTTTGATAGTAACTGAGATACAACATGAAGTACACTATGAATAACACAAGCCGAGCGAATCATAAACTATTACATGCACGCATACAACAGTACAATACAGTACGATACAATAAAATACAGTACAATGCAGTGCAGGGAAGTACAGCCAGTAGAGTGCAGAACAGTATTAAAAATGAACATAACATTAAAAATTTACATCAGTGGTGGGAAGAAAAAAATTAATCTAGTCTAATCTGATCTAATCTAATCTAATCTTTAGCTTAAAACCTGGATTTAAAATATCGTTGTAGTTCTAAAATGTATAAAAACAAAAAAAAATCTCTCAGAGTTACAAATAAAAAGAATATCTAAATTAAAAAAAATAGTGTTTTTATCTCCTTCTTGAATTGATTGAGTGATAGGAATAGATCTAATCATATCTGATATAGAGCGTTCCAAAATCTAGGTGCGGCAAGTTGAAACGATCTGTCCAGTAAATGTTTTGAAGATAATCGTAGTTGCCTAGTCGGAGTGTAGTATTGAACGAGATCCAGTATATATTTTAGTGCCATGTCATTCAGCGCTTTGTACGTGGGGAGTAGTATTTTGTAGAGAATTCGTTGTCTGATTGGATGCCAATGTAATCCTCAAACAACTGGTGTAATATGTTCTGAGCTTCGAGTTTTGGAAACTAGTCTGGCTGCACAGTTTTGTACATACTGTAGCTTACCAAGAACCGAATGTGGTAAGCCATATAGAAAGCACATTACAAAAATCCAACTTGGATGAGATAAATGCGTGGACAAGAGTCTCGGCATCGTCTTGGGGGAGAGAATTTGTTATCTTCGCTATGTTGCGTAAGTGATAGAAGGCTGTTTTGCAGTTGTTCATAACATGTTTCTCTAAGTTGATATGAGTATCAAAAGTTACACCCAAGATTTCAATGCGTGTTAGATCTCAACGCATTGAAACGAAATTTGTGTTTGTTGTTTTCATTGATACTTTTGATAAGCCGTTCTACCTAAATAAAACACTTTGCTATATTTGAATTCTTACACCGCCGGGTCTTATTACACTTACACAAAACAAAACTCTTTATTCACCACCAAGTGTCCGTAATTCTGTAATAGCGAGAGACCGCAATAGCGGAAGTCATTTTCAATCAAACCTCTATAGCTTTCGCCGGGGATCTGAATTTTGTCCGTAATAGCGAGTGTCCGTAATAGCGAGGTGTTCGCAAGGCGATAGTTGACTGTAAAAAGCAACCACCTACATTGCTTATAAATGTCAATACCATCCCCCCTTTCAATTAAAAAAAAAATAAATAAATAAATAAATAAATAAATAAATAAATAAATAAATCTGAAAATATCTTTAGTTTATAGATCCTTTGAAGCTGAAATACCCCCAGGGACAACTTGCAGTTCAAGGGGTTGTCTTGCCCCACTTCGCTCTTAAGCCCCTCAGACGACGAGTACTTACGTTGATAGGTAATCCTCTACCATCCTTTTAATTGTCTTAAATATCAACTCGCTGTCGTCACGGTAGGGAAAATACTTGAGCACTTTTTTATTATCCAGGCCACGTTTCTGGAAACAATTAATGAGTTAATAAATTAACATGCTGTTAACAAATTAAGGAGCAAACGCAGTTCCTCTTGTTTGATCCTTTTCATTACGGGTCAGAGCTCTCAGGTCGCAACAAATTTAATAGTAATTTCAAAATTAAATTACAAATATGCTTAACAAATATTCGAGGTGTATCTTGGCGAATATTCGCCGAGAGGAAGAGCCTGCATTAGGCGAATAATTGTTTTAGTCTTAAAATCAGAGGTAAATATCAAAAAATACAAAACAAAGAACTAAAACAAGCAAAGAACGAACGCAAGTGCTTGCTTGCATAACGTGTAAACAAGTTAAATCCATTGATTGTTAATCAGAATTTACATTTAAGCTTAAGCATAAAACGAAAGAAAAAAACACTGCGAAAATGACAGATATCTGGTACTTTCGTTGTTGGCGTCTTCTGAGCAATTGCGTAAATCCTCTTGAAATGAGTCGAACAGCTCTGGTCTGAAGAGAACTGAATAATTTTGGGTCAATCGATCTGATTGAGTTTCTTTTGAAAACTCCGGACTTAGAGTGATTTCTTCCGAATGAACGAAAATTTCATCCAGCAAATGCTGCCATGGTTACTTGCGTGGATGGCAAAAGTGACATGGCTTAGTAACCAAGCCCTGAAATGCTATATTCACCTCCCAGCAAGGTGTTAGCAAGGTGAATATAGCGTTTTAGTATATACCACACAAGTGAATAGTGCTTTCCGCGCGCGCTGATTGGTTAACTCGGAGGTGATTAGCAAAGTACTATTCACCTCCGAGCAAAGTAAGAGGACTTCTACGAGTAACTTCGGTTAAAAATGCGGGTTTTGATCCATAAAAGAAGTCGCTGTACTTTAATGTGTTGTCAACTATACCAGGTCAGAACAATACTAGGTTTAGCGATGTTTATTTAAAATGTTTTAAGCGTTTCCTTCAACAAAACGATTGATAAAATGTGGTACAAAATATCTTGTCAGTTGTTTTAGTCGTGCTATAGACGATTTTGGCAAGTTGTTTTCGGCTCGGCCATATAAAGTCACGCTGGAGACTAAAATATTTAGGTTTGCACCGAAGATCAACTTCAATTGCTGTGGTTTTTCAATCCTCTTCCGCTGACTCTCCTCCAGTCAACTAGCAAAGCAGCCGTATTAAACTTCAGTCAAATCCATTCCGCGTATTCTTGACATTCACGGTCGTTTGCAGCATCTTGTCAACATATAAATTCAATGAACAGTTTTTGCAGCACGTTTCATGACTTCACGGACGTTTCCCAGGATCTCCCAGGCTATAGTGACCGGCACAGGTTGTATTCACGAGTAAATTAAAGACTTGCGTTCTTCAGTAGTGAAAATAAAGTAAAGAATTCCGCTTGAAATCGTCCAAATCCATCCAACAAACGAAACACGTTGCAAATTTATTTCGGTCGATCGCCTGTGTAGTGCTGTCATGTGACTTTTCCCGCGCTGTCGTCTTTTCATGTGCGCATTGTTCAGTCCTTTGAATTGCTTTCTTTCACGGTAAAATAGTAATGTTTTGGTCCGCTAGTTATTCAACTTGTGTGGTATATACTAAAACAATTATTCACCTCAGTGTCGGTGAAAGTGGTGGATATTTACCTCCACTTCGGTGAATAATTGTTAAATAAACGTGAGTTGCTCGACCAATCAGAACATCCCATTCTTGTATTCACCTCTGGAAATAACACTAAATAGAGAATATTACACGGTGGCGAGAAGAAATGAATTTTATGTTATTTGTTTTAAATATCTCTCCTTTGGCCTTTTTTGCAAGAAATTCTTTGAATTGTTTTAAGTCATGTGATGTTTCCTAATCGTCATGTTTGTATTTTTTGCTCCTTAATTTATTAGTGAACGAATTTATGTCGGTTTTAGTCAACTTAACTTCTCTATCGCTCGTCATCTTTCAACTGGCGTTTGGCAACGTTTGGCAGCCGTGCAATGGAGATAAATGACGTCATTGATATCCTCACTAGTGAGGATATCGAAAATACGCCACTATATATACGGTCCTGATGCAATTTCAAAGGAATTTGATCAGTGACCTATTTTCCAGTAAAACACTCGCGTCTATATAATAAAGCAAAACATTTCAGGCTTCTCAAGTCGTTTGGTGGATAGCTTTTTTAAACTTTTCTTCCCAATTAAGATTGAGATGGTTCAAGAATAAAAACATAAAAACATGAAACGTAAAGCTACACTTTTAAACACTGCTTAAGTTTATGTCAGCATTCACATTGATAGATCATAAAAGGTCGGGTTCTAAATCCCAAATTTCTAATTTTTATTCCCGGAGGGTTTAGCTTAGTCACTTGCTAAAACGCCAAAAACATCTTTCTTTGAAGAATTGCGTCTTAACCTCACCTTAATGTCAAGATAATAATCTGCGTCTTTCCAGCTCAACGACCTATAGCTGCGTCCCACAACTAACAAGGTTCCTTTAGGTCCCATGGCTCCTGGCTTGTCCATCAGTGTGCCTGGCGTGATCAACTGTGGTGCGCCAAGGGTATTTGCAGCCATGAGCCCTCTACAGTGGATCTTAAGGATCTCATTCAGTGGATGCTTGGAGGAAAGCTGCCGGTGCATGACAACACAGAAGGGCTCCGAAAAAAGATGGGCCTGCAAAATAAAGGCGGACGACAGTATGGATCATGGCTGATGCAATAAAATAATCTTTGTAGAAAATGCCTTCTTCAAATTCAAACCGCTTTATTAAATTTTGCTCAGTATAAATATTTAATGCTAGTAAGTACTGGCAAGGACATAAAGTAGAGGTCAAATAAAAAAAGGTAATCCCATTCACCTTAGTACGGAGATATAGTCTTAAATATCCTGGAGGTTGTAAAGTTAGGTAGTTAAACATCCTGGTGCCCTGTGTTGTACATGGACGTGTTGAACCCTGACCTTAAGGTGTCTCAACACAGTGTTTTTTCTGGACCCAGACTTTCCGACTCGGATCAATGTGAAATTGCGATGCTAGAGATCGCATGAAAAAATCCAATTCTCGGGATCGCGATAAACAAAATCAACAAAACTTTCAGGGGTATGCAAGGTAAGGTAAACACCTTTTGGCATTATTTAACAGTAATTTTATCAACACAGTGTCCGCATCTCGGTTCATTTATCATTATCAGGCAAAAAGCACGGTTTGAAATATAATTGCGATTTATTCGAATCAAACATACATTGTATATTTGATGTGCAGTACATCATAGTTTCAGATACTGGTGTTAGTTTCTTAAGGTCATATCTGATTTTATTTTTTTAATTTTAACTGATTTCGTGTTTTTTTTCTGTTTATTGTTGCCGTGGAGGTGTTGATTTTTCTAGAGAAACATATCATATCAAACTGCAATCCAATTCCAGTATCTGGTGTAAATCACACATCGATCCGAGGCCGGGAAGTCTGAAGTCTGCTAAAAGTATGGTCCAGAAGAAACTGTAAGGGGGGGGGGGGGGGGGGGGGGGGTGGCGGAGTGCCCGCGCTGTCTTTGAACTGTTAAAACCTTTTCAAGCTTCAACCAAACGCTGCCAGACTTTGGGACTTTTTCTAAAATTTATCTGTGAATAATTTGGTAGGGTAGGTTGCTGTGTCAGAAAATTGACGTTACCATGGCAACGGCATTTTGACAGACATGTTTCCTCAAAAATTAAAATTCAAGATGGCGGATCCAAGATGGCGGCTGTTATGACGTCATGATGTAATTGTCACGTGATGTGACGTGATAATGTCACGTGACGTATATCGAAAGATAGATTTTTGGACATACTATATATCATCTAAGTTCCATTGTGATGGCCTAAATATCCTGGAAGTTACGGACGGAGGGGAGGGGTCGGAATTCCCCCCCCCCCCCCTCCGCGGTCTGAAAACATCGCAAAAAAGCCCGGTCTGAATAGGGTTTAAAAGTCATAAGCGGAATGTTGTGAACGCTGGGAAACTAGGCATAGCAAATTTCCGGCATATGTGCATTTTCATCCGGTCAAGACTCAAAAGGCTAATTTCTTGTTCTCAATTAATAATTCATCGAAAGCAACGAAACCTAATTGGAAAGCATTCTGGTATGAGGTAAAACGTCGATGTAAGGACAGAAGGACAGAAGGCATGAAGTGACCAATACAAACACATTATGTCCACCCGAAGAACAAGCTTCAAAATAGTATATGAAGTTTATTAAAATTATAATTCTTACCTTGAGAAGGTGTTCTACTATTTGACCATGCTCGTAGTCCGTTGCCTGGACCACCGACTTAGCAAACATCCAAGAATCACCATCGTCCGGAGAGAACACAGGAGAATCTGAAAACAAAAAAGAGAGGTGACATTAAATTCTAAGACTAAATCACACACCATAAAAACAAAGGAACCATAAACGATTGCGTAATAGATCTGTGCTTATTATTTTACGATCTTATTACTCGTTTCCTCCCAACTTTATAGTTATGATTGAGAACATATAGCAAACACTCAAGATGACAGTTTTCATTGCATTTCCAAATGTCTTGAATTTGGTCAAAAATTAACCACTGCTCTTGATATTTTCAGAGAGAACTTTATATTCAGGTGCTGTGCAAGAATTTTATTTTTGGGAAGGCTTAACAGGCTTCGGAAGCAACGCAACTGCCTATGTCAACCCGTAGGAGAGAATTGCAACCTTTTTTAGAACTATTTTCAATTGAGTGTTGTAAAACCAAAATCAAAGAAATCACTCTAGCCAGTCTCAAAGGACGCAGACAAGCCAGTGTATCAATCAAAATACGAAGCTAGTAACACGGTTTTTTAAACCAATCACTAAGCGATATCATGCAAAACCAAAGGAAACGCGGCTTACTTTCGACACTCAAGTGACAGTCGCTCAAGTAACACTAACTCATGCCCTAATGCAAATCAGCTGCAGTTTGATTGGCTGAGCAACTGGTTTTCTATCCGCCACAAGAATACAAGTTGCTAAAAATTTTCATACATGGCATATGACCTATATCTAATTGCTATTTATAATATCGAACGTTACAAAGTTGACAAACCTGGTTTATGATCAATTTGAATAGCCGCTGGACGAAGTCTTTTGTCTTTGTTCACGACAAACAGAGCTATTGGTGATTTCGTAGTTCGACTTGCACAATCATTTGCCATATCCGGAAACGAGACCACGTCGTCAAAAACTTCGTATCGAAGAACATAAACATAGTCCTTCCTTATAGCCTAGTTTAGAGAAAGTGATTACAAAATTACCTTTGTTGAATTCTCGATCTTTAACGACAGATCTCACTTTATTAAAGAGCTGCGTCATGGGGATTTTGCGGATTTTTTGGTCTAAGCTATTCTGAAATTAGTGGTAGGCAACTTACCCATGAAAAACATTATCTTTGGACATCTAAACCACGGCTTACACGGATTTTTAACCACGCGGAAACAACTATAAAATTAATGTTTAGCCTTAATTTTTCAAGCTGTAATCCATTTCCATCCAAGCCATCCGCAGCCCAAGACGCTTGTTAATATTTTAGCCTTTCTTTGGCAGGGAAACATCAATGGAAGTTTCATTTTCTAACCGTCTCTTCTGTACATGAGAGTGGTGTGCTCTAGAAACCGAAGGCACCCAACGAGAAGATTTAAGCAAAAGTCTTGGAATGTCGTTGTTTCGTTTTCCAATATCGTTTAGGCCCTTTTAAGGGGATATGAAATTGAAGTGGCTGAATCTTTTAGGGCAAAAAAATCTTATAACCCGAATTTGCGAGCCGTTGTTGTCTTTCCGATGGTCGTTTCTGGCTTTTTCCATACCCGATGCCACACATTTCTACCTCCTCGACGAAAACAGGCATTACATATCCGCATATCACGAATTCTTGTGGTGACATTGCGCTAAAGAAAATCTGAGGGGGTTGCAGGCCTTCCCAAAAGATGCTTTCGGAAATGATCCGAAAGAAACTTTGACGATTTCTATTTAGAACTCACAGCTCCCTGTACAAGCATTATAAGCACTGATTCACTGAATGCATAGATCGAAAGAGGACGAGACCACGAATCAATGCAGCAAGTATCACATGAATGAGTTCCATACCTCCTCCAGTGTTAGGTCCTTTTCCATAGCGGCCTGGACAGCAGCTTCCCAATTGAAGTTTGGGTTAAGCGTCTTACGCAGCTTGGACCATTGCAAGCCTACGTCAGCTAAAACCACAACAAGAATGAATTACGTCAATTTCTTAACCCTATTAAGCTTATAAACTCTATTTGATTTCGTGAGCCAGGGAGAGAGCGACCAAAGTGCTTCCTAATGTATCTCCAAACGTGTGGAAACTATTGCCGCCTCATATGGTGTGTAAAGCACCTTTAAATGTTTATTCTAGTGGTAGCCACATGTCAATTTTGACGTAATACCACCTCAAAATGGCGCCTTTCCAAAATGCCCAAAAATCTCCAAAATTAATGCGAAAAATGTAAGAGTACTAAAACTATAAGGATTGCTGATTAAACTCTACATACGAGCCAAAAGCCCACTAAAAAGACATTATTCGATTGAGTAAATACTTGAGCGTACAATTGACTAGAAACTCTAAAATACGGAAACCAAAAAGGCAGAGCCACGTTTCCGTATTGTGCGGGTGTCCTTGTTCGAAAAAAAAATCAGTCGTGTTAAATTGCTTTGTCCTGAACAGCGCTGGCCTTCATGTTAATTTTAGTAGCAGTGCTAAGAAAGATGAAATTACTATTTTCAAAAGCGAATTTACCTTCATAATCGTTCGTAACCTTGCGAAGCACCATTGGATTACATCCACTCAGTCGCTGCTCGGCAAACATACTGTCATCTTGCCAGTTGTTGAGAATATCCGGCAAAGGCTCAAAGGTTGTAACGAATCTAAAGAAATTAGAGCTTTCCTATATTGTTGAAAAATAATATAAAAGAGAATTCGTTAATAATTAATCATGGTGATGGGCTGATGTAACTGACCAATTTTCGCTGGACAAAAACGAAGGCTTTGCAGTCGAACGGTTTATTCTCAATAATTTTGTTACGGCCTGCCCAGTCCTTCCCTTTTCAATGTTCATTGCCATCAACACAATAGCATACCCAAATTTCCAATTAGCCAGGGAAAGGCCTTGTCCACTGTCCCTTGGCCTGATATCGCCGTAGTTTTGACTGAATTTGGATACGGTAAAAATGAAATGGTAACTGTTTTGGTCTCGTCATTGGCATTTTGGACGGATGGTATCATGGATGCAACAAACTCGTCTGGTTTGCCGCGAAACATGCCAAAAAGGTACGTCTTGCTTACCCCAGCCAAATTTGAAGCCCAAGTGTAAGCCCCAGTTCATCAACAGCAACAACAAAACCGTGATGAACTGGTAAAAACAAACAGGCGTAAAACAAACCGAGCACGAAAAGAGAAGTAAGGTGTTGATGCTATTTAAAAAATAATTCACCTATTGTTATATATAAATATGTTTATTGTGACAGACATGAGTATGTAGTTTATATGCATTAGGTTTGTATGAAAAAGTGGTGAGATGATAATAAAGTTTAAAAATAAAAAGTGGAACAGTACCGCCAAATTTGTTATTGACCTCTATAAGTAGAGACTCGACTGTGTTCTATTAGGAATCCGCAAATATGGTTGGTATTCTCATTGTTTTTATATTTGGTGTTATACAACAACCGAGTTACCTCGCGCATTGTGATTGGCTGATGCCTGTCATCTATTAGAGTACAGATGTACAGATGACGTCACTGCGTGGTGTGACTCGCGCGCGTGATCAGAGTTCATAGTCCAAGTCAGTCTTCTCGGCAAAGTTTTTCAAAACTTGCAGCGAAAACAACAAGAGAAAATTCAGCTTAATTATAAACCCACATCGAGGAACAATCCGCCAAATACTCTACACCTTTCGAGACATTTAACTGGGCTAAACAAGCTTAAAGTAGACAGTGACTGACTTGAAAAATATTTATCGAATGCTGCAAGTGTTTGTCCGATGCTCGAGCAGTTTGAAGACGCTACAGGAAATCCATGAATGGCAGTTTAACGCCGTTAAACGCTTACCTTTAGTTAAAGCTTGCAGAGTGCAAATGGAATAAAGGTCAGTTTTTTTGTTGACATTTCATTTTTCCTTCGTATTGCGTATTTTAAAATCGTTTTAACAGTGCTTCGTGATTACAGAAACGGCTATCTCGAAATGAAAACAACTGCAACCGAGGCTCACCGGCGCTTTAGCGATACTGAAGTGTGCAGGGTTATTGTATAAAACAAATAGATTCCATTTTGCCTTGTGCGTCTGTTCAGTTATAGATCACAGAAGACGTCAAAATGTGGTAAGAACATCAGTGACCCACTCGCCTAGCGGCTCGTGGGCCACTTTTTTGTTCTTACCACATTTTGACGTCATCTGTGATCTATAACTGAACAGACGCACGGCAAAATGGAATCTATTTGTTAAATAGAACACCTTCGCGCGTTGCTCTTTAAAAGGACATTTTTTCGAGGTTTGGCTCATAGAAAAGGGTTAATGAGCCCTGTGGTCTATGTTACACTATTTTTGGCTTGGTAGTCTAGCTGCTGTCAGCCATTGTGCAATACTGGAGGTCAAGGTCTAGCATGAATTAGGCGTGATTTTTCCGTCTGGAAATCTATGTCAAAGTTCCCAGTGATTTTCCGCTCACGCTCTCATGTGATCTCAGCATGCTTTGTTCCTCCCCAACTCTGTACCAATCCTCAATTAGTAAAATCCCATTGATTTCTCAACCTGCTTCATTATTGCAAGGTACTCTTCAAGCTAAGGTGTTCTCTGCTTTTGTCGCGCATATACGATGCCCAAGCATCGCAAACCTTGCGGCAACCGTGCTACAGGGACAACTCCGGCGACCGCCAACACCACCGGTCCTTTCAACCTCAGCTCTAGATCTGGTGCCGTTCCATTGAATTATTTCTCTGTGAACTACGCAGCTATGCCTACGGAGTCCCTCTGTCTTCTGCTGTCTCAACGTAGTTGAGAAATAGAGAGCCGCTTCGCCCGCGAACGCAGTGCCACCAGCCCCTGACCAGTTGTCTGCAATGATGGCTTCCATTGTTGATGAAAAGCTGGCCAAAATGTTGCACCAAAATTCTCGTGGCCCGCCCACTCAACGCACGTGATTGTATTTAGACACGTCTACTGGCCTCCCCAAGTCTATTCTTTGTAAGTCCTGTAGCAGTTCCGACCATTTTTGGATGTATGCCCCCTTTCCCCCAGGTCCAAGGATTCTCAGGGCCCAGCCCACGGAGACCTCTGCTACAACTTCAACTAAGGGGCCCCCTGTGCCCGCACTCCCTGCCCCTACAGGCACCAGTGTAACAAACCAGGATGTGCAGCAGCCTACCCTGGAAAGGACCACTAAGATCGCTCCACGTCAGGATGCCAGTAAAAGGCAACTAGCCACTCTCGCCATTTCCCCCACAGCCGTACCTGTCATAGCCGAAGCTGTTAAAGCCTGTCATAGCCGAACTTGTCAAAGCTGTCTTGTTTCACTCCTATTAATATCTCTTAGCTTACGGTCCGCTCCATTGCCATCCTGACCGTAATATATAATTTTACATTCACTGCCAACCATATCCCGGCGCTAAACAACTCTGTCGCTGACTCCCTGTCCCGTTTTCAGATGGATCGCTTTCGCTCTCTGGCTCTCAACACCTCTTCTAGGCTGGCAGTGGGTTCACACAGTTGTGGCAGCGTGCACCCTAGGCTGCACTTTGCCCCACAGTAAGCGCTATAGCTACCTTTGGATATAACAGGCTGTCATTATTCAAGGGAGGCGTCCATCTTTTCCCCTTGATCTGACTTTCCCTTTGCTTGTATGGTGATGTGAGTCAGAACGTCAAGACATAGGTCTATAAGAATAATATTTTAAAAATATAGAAATTTAACTTACGTTTGCCATGCTTTCTCTGAATTCCTTAAAATAATTTTTGTATTCTTGAATATCAGCAATTTCTTCAGGATATTGTGTTATCCACTGCTCACCAATCCTTCTCGTCTCCACTACCATGCTGAGGTAATTTAAATAATATTCCTTTGCAAATTCATCTTGAGAGTGGTGAGCTGTTAACTGTTGACTGGTCATGTTAACCAAGGGCATTGGTAAAGGGGGTTTTATTGCGAGCTGAAATATTCCTCTCTGTCCATTCAATTCTCTTTCTCGCAAAATTTTACATGTTTTGCTGGATTTCTGTGGAAGACTCACGGGACATTTGCGAATATCTGTCAAAGATGAAGCGAGAAAAAATGTAAAATCCAAATGTTTCTGCCAAGCAAACATGACATTATCTATAAAAATCGTTACTGTGTTCGTTTTGAAGCGCACTTATGAGAGTCTCATAAGTGGGGGAGGGGGGGAATTTTTTTAAACTTGTTTATTGTATCGTCATGAACGAGCCGGTTGGAAACGACTCCCGTGTAAAACGCTTTAAAATCTGCTTTACACGGTTTATCGGGTGGATAGTGTTGTACACCTTCTGAACAACTGGGGCGTGGTGTTTACCGGTCGTAAATGGAGTAAAAACGTCCCCAACAAGAACTTGAGCGCGCTCACCAATTGCGTGATGTTTGCCAACAAGTAATGAGACAATGGAGTAGGAGTTCCCAAATTTTTCGCAAAAATGACAGAAGAGGAACTTGATAAAAGTATTGAAGACCAAAAAAAGTCAATAACAGCCGGTCAACATAATTTGCACACAATTTACCGTAACTACTAAAACTATCACGGGCTTTATGGCTGAATCGTGCCATGGGTATTCTGGCGACACGCAGTCGAGAGAAGAATACCAAAAGGGTGCGATCAGGATAACGACGGTTTTAAGTAACAAACACGACTGTGATTAAAGTTAAATAACGTAAGGGAATATTGGAAAGAGTAACTAGGGAAAGTCAGGCAGTTTTGCAATAATGTAGCATAATTATCTATTCCAAGAACTAGACAATGGAGCTAAAATGACAAGTTTTAGTGGTCTAACCTTGCTTTATATGACGTCCTTCTGCATGTCTTGAGCTTGAGAAAATGATGAAAATGTGAATTAGTAAAGTGATAAATTCAATTAAATAAATGTAAATAGATTCTCGGCATAAGAGATAAAACGCTGTCAATCCAGTACCCGGATGTTACAAAGCTGATGGTTCTCGTTGCCGTTGCCCTCGTAATTGATTGCCCGCTGATATCTTGGATTGCGCGCGTACAATAGGCGGATCGAAGACCGCTGCTTACGATAACAGCTTTGATAATCCTATTAAAGATTTTCAAAAAAAAATCAATAAATAGAAAAAACGCAAAAATAATAGCAAATCCAGGAAACCCATGTTTTGATGTCTTAATTAAAATACCCCTCGGAGAAGAGTTTCGGTGCGTTTTGTGATTTCGTTTTTCATTAGGAAATTCAAAATCCAAATCTGGTTTCCCAATCGAATGCACCCTTAAAATGAATCCTACAATATGCAACAACTCGCTGCACCCTGCACTACCCCCCTCCCTCCCCCCTCCCTCCCCCCTCCCTCGACACAAAACACACTCCAAATGCCTGACGTACCTTTCTCCTGTTGCCAAATACTTGAGCAGGAACAAAGTTGTCAACACAACCACCCACGTGTTCATGTTTAACCTTTACGGTGCCGGAGGTACGGCTGGAAGTGGAGTCAACAACCACAGTTAGATAGCATCTCCCAAAAAATTAAACTTCATTTTTGATTTCATCAGTTTTACTGAAATAGTTACATTTTAATGCGATGTGGGGAGCTGGTGTGTCTTTACGTTATCGGAAAATCCAAACTATCGTTGTCCTAGAATACCACACTTCTCAACCTAAATAAATTTTCTCTACACCTTCCACGTGATGCATGGCTCTCTCACTTTCAAATCCAAAGTTAAACCGTGTGCCAATTAAGTTGGCTCTAGAATATTTTCTGGTTGAAACCCATTTGTACTGCTGAAATGAAATCCGTCAAACGAAATCAAATCTGACGAAAGCTATTGATCTGCACTTTAATGTGGTGAAAGGTGGCCCTTTGAAAGTCTGCGAGGGCCTCTTTAGGGTGACAATTTGTATTGTCATTTTATCCACAGACTTGCCTCAACAATGTTACCGATTATGAATACGCCTTTAGCAGATAAAGCCCCGGAGCCTGAGGCCATTTGGGCCGTACTTAGGACGGAGGGAATAGTTCTTCCCATTACGGACCGACCTATTGTAGGTCCTCTAATTTGCTTGGTAAAGAAACCTGTAAAGATTGTGGGGGACAGCTTTGTCTGGATACTCGAGCATTCTATTGGAATCGATCGGTGGAAACTGCTACCGCAAGAGCGAAGAATGACCTGTTTGCTATTGATATACAATACCGATGCGAATAAAATCGCACCACAAACATCACTTTATGGGACTAACCTTAGGATCAAAGGCTCTCAAAATCAATCTTGGTCTGAGTCTCCAGACAACTATAGCGTATTTCTTTCAACTGTGATTTAGAATTCTTACCTAATCAATTGAACATAGCACGTGGATAACCATGTGTAAGCAGCGGATAGGCTCTTTGAATTCAAAAGAAAAAAATGATTGTCCACAAAATTGGAGTTGGGTGTTAGATAAACAATTTCATTTAATTTTCTTTCTGTTGTAAAACAAAGGAGACCGCTTCTCGGATTTGTATCGAGAATCAAAGCGATTTTTAAAAGTTACAAGATTAGAACAAAAGACCTTGCCTGTTAATACATATCGCTACCATCCCGCCCCTTACCTCCCCCAATCCCCGCTTCAAAACATTCTTTAGGTCTTAAGATCGACAGCATAGAATAAAATCAGATCCGTGACTTATAATTTTGAATTCAAAGTGTCCTCGTACATTTGAGATTCTTAGATACTGGTCTCCATGTAAGCCTGAGCTCTGCTCTTTTGTTAAAATATTTCGATAATTAAATAGAAATCAATAATCAAATCATATTGACACATTCCACTTTCCATATATAATTATTTTACTTCGCGAAATTTTCCCTTTTCTGCGATGCAAAAATACCTATTCTGAGGAAAATACATTTATCTACATCTGCTTTTCACGTCCCCACCATAAAAATTCATGTCACAACTCGCACTTGAAATATTCATGATCGCTCCCAGAAAGTAATCGAGCCTTAAAATAAAAACGATCGATTCGCAAATGAGTATTCGACATTCGTGGGGTGATCTTGGAGATATTTCATGAACCAAATCATCTTTTTCACCAATTTTAGTGTAATTTTGAAGATTTACGGCCGGCGACAGGTGTGTAATTTAATAATTAAAAGACTGTTTGGTCGATGAACCTTTTCCGAATTCATGATCTGGCAAAGAGCAAATAAATTTGGGAGTAATTAGTAAACAGTGGAATAAAACATTTGCTACTGAATAGTAAAACGTTCAAGATGTTTTTGGACTTCAGTACAAGCTTAAGTCCTAAGAGGGTTGAGAAAAACCCTTGTCGTTTTACTGGTACCGATTTGCTTGTTTTGACTAGAGAAATCTCACGATACATGCACGTTGGACTGAACGATCCATCGTTATTCGACCACTTCAGACTATACAGGGTCTCCTAAGGGGATTTAGGGATCCAGAGCTAGGTCCAGACCAAAAAAATTCTGGCTCCAGGGCTTCAAGACCCCAGAAAACCATGGCTCCAAGCTCCGTTGCCAATGTTTTAGGGCTACACTAATTAAATAATAATAATACAGCTTCTAGTATCAAAAGTTGGGTGTTAGATAAACAATTTCGTTTAAAAACATTTCATTTTATTTCTGCTATGCATCAAAAAAGCCGAATTCACGAAATTATGTCTAGAATCAAAAGCGATTTTTAAAAGTTGCGAGATTAGGACGAAAGACATTTCAATATATATCCCTACCACCGGTACCACAACCTCTCCCCCGTTATCATCTCCGCTCCCAAGCGTTATTTAAATCTGGAGTTCGAAACCTGGAATACTCTGCCTCGTACAGTGTTCTCGCACGTTTAGCCTTTTTAGAGACGGGACTCCATGTATATGTAAGCCTGAGCACTGCTCTTTTGTATAAACATTTCAATAATTAAATAGAAAGCAATATTCGAATCATATTCCACTAACGATATGTATATCTACTTTTCGAAATCCCTCCTTATTAGCGATATGAAAATATCTATTCTGCGAACTACATTTAGCTACAACCGTTTTCTAGGTCCCGACTATTAACATTCTTGCCAAAAGACACCTACCAGAGTTCACACGCGAAGTATTTATGACGTCTTCCACAAACTAATATAATGGAGCCTTAAAATGAAAAACGTTCGACGCTCGTTATCTTGAAGATATTTCATGAACCGTGAGCAAATTATCGATCATTTTTACCAATTTTAGCTGTAATTTTGAAGATTTACGGTTACAGGTGTGAAATTTAATAATTAAAAGACTGTTTGGTCGATTAAAGAATCAATTAAAGTGGATGGACCATTTTCGAATTTATGATCAGGCAAATTGCAAATAATGTTGGGAGTAATTAGTAAATAGTCAATTTGCAATTTTCCTTGGATGTGACTTTAAAACAGTGGTTAAAAGAAGTTGTCGTTATGACTGTCACCGGAAATTGCCAGTGGGTCTAAAGGACGTGCACATGCATGTGCCAAATGTTAACGAGTCGTTAAGGGCTGCTTTTGATGTGAGTAATTTGTTACTGCGCGATGGTTTGGATTCGGTCCTTACCCTATTAGAATGACTCTGTAGGGTGTGACTTGGGTATCTCAAAGGTTTGTCAAAGACAGCCTTTACAACCTTTACTCTAAGTCAAAGGTATGGGTCAAAGCCAACGTTTCGGAATGGACACCCGGAAGAAAATTTAGTGATGAACAATAAAACGATAGGTGGAGTTGTCAAGTTTCTTGTTCGCTCTACGACAATTTCCGCCTCTTTCACTTTTCAAAATTATATTGGCCAGTTAAAACAGAAGCCACCAGAAAGTTGTCAAAAAGACGCCAAAAAGTTCAATATTTATCAGGAGCTTTATAAACTGGCAACGGCAGGGCTTGGGAGTAGGGGGGTGGGTGGTGGGGGTGGGGGAGACGGGGAGGGTGGTAGAAAAATATTAACAGTTCCTTCGTCCTTCTCTTTCTACTTTTATAAATCGCTTTTAATTCTACACAGAAATGCGAAAAGTGCATTTAAACGACTTTTTTTTTATCTAACACCTAACTCCCATTTCATGGACTTTTTTAAAATATATTTCCCATATGAAAAAAGATGGGACAGCCATATTTTTTCTTTTGAATTTAAAGAGCCTATCCGCTGCTTGCACAAGGTTACGTGTTATTTACAATTGATTACTTAAGAATTCTTAATCAAAGGTGAATTATTTAATTTGTAAGAAAAACGCTTTCTCATATTATCGGATGACTCATACCAAGAGTGATTTTGAGAGCCGTCGATCCTAAGGTTAGTCCCAAAAATTAATGTGTGTAGTGCAATTTACTCTTTTACTTCCTGCAAGTGTCGAAACTCCGTTTTCCAAAACTCACTCCACCTTTCGTGCGATCTCATTTTTTGGTGAATTTTTTTTTTGAAATAGTAATGTTTTGATGTGATGTGGGGAACTGGTGTGTCTTCACGCTACCAGAAAATCCAACTCATCGGTGTTCTAGAATAACGCAAACTACATTTCACATCTTAAAAAAGAAATTTCCCCTGCACCCTCCAGCATTAAAAAGTAATTTATTGCATAATATTTAAAGAATCAAAGCCATAAGAAGGTCGGAACAAAAAATACAGTTGGCCAGAATTACAATTTTGTCTATCTGGCCGTATTTCACTCGGACAATTTTTTTTCCGATCGTGCTTGTACGCCGAGATAAAATGTTTGCAATGATCGGCCTTTTGAATGGCTTTCTTTTTGACCGTGCAGTTCCCAAGCGGCAGAAAATCGAGGAGAATTTGAAACTAACAACGCTCGTCCAATAACACAGAATATTTAATTAAGTCATGCAGGTTTGCAAAGCGATGACAAAAATAGGGTAAAAGTACCTGACTTTCCGTTCGAAATTCTGTAATCCGTACGCAAGAAATACGCTGGAACTTGGCATGAACTTTGAAATATCGTGTTCTAGCTCTAGCTTGAAAATAATGCAAAACAAATCGACACAGTTTTTGCAAGTTCAAATTATATCACTTGTTTGATTTTCTAAATAAATCTGCGCAAAATCGTCCATCTTTATTGAAAGACCACGTCATTACGAGTGACGTAATACATACACCATGACATTTCTCCTCTAAACAAATACGAGGAGTAACAAACATGCAATTAAAGTATCAACATTGTCCACAGTTCATTGTCCAAGACCTTATGTCAAAGGTCATGTTAAAGTATGTGTTCTCAGCTGATAACAAGAACTCAGCAACTCAGCCCAGCAACATGTTAACAATTAACAGTCCTTAATCAACTAGTAATATACAAATTCATCTTGTCTTGGTGCTCGGACAGATATTGTTCTGACTATTTAAGGGGCATTGGTGATGGTTCTGTCACTTTCTGTGCTCTTTGTGATCCCTCTTTTTCCTTTCGGACTCGTGATGGTGCCTTTCTGGTAAGGAAAATTTGAGCCGAAGAATATTTCAATCCAGTGATTGGAGTATTTCTGTTTTGCAGCAAGGCCATGTACGGATCGGTACCACCTTCATAGCGAAGCTCCCGCGGGCGGAGCATCCATTGCTATAGAAATTAGTAAACCCGTCAAGCCGAGAAAATTTGGATGTCACGTCCGTCCGTCCGTACGTCCGTCCGTCCGTACGTACGTCCATACGTACGTCCATACGCACGGATTACGGCTGGGGACGAGTTGGTCTTTGTCCTTGATTTGGAGTCCTTCTCTGGCAAAAAGTAACACAAAAACATTTTTTTTGTTTGTCGAGAGTTAACTTATTTGTCGTAGAAATTATTTTGTTAAATCACTGTGTCACGTCAGGTTGTTTTTTCTCGTGTTTTCTTATGATCTGGACATTTCATTGTATGAAAAGGCGCTAAAATACGTTGTTCACCTTTTAACCTGAATGAAAGACGCGAAGAAAGCATGCTGGAACAGGCATAGTCCTTCGTGAATATTTCTCGCTCTATTTACTCATCAACTGTATGGAAACCTCATGCCAAATGATTTAGGACAACCGCTTAACGGGATCATCCGAAGTAATTGCCGACTTGAATGTGATATACATCGGAAAACACCGAGAGTTGAAGGACTGCGGCTGACCATAGCTGAAAAGTTAATTGAGCTGACATTGAGCTGAAATAAAAGTGAGCTCAGAGCCGGTGAAGTTCACTAAGTGATGGACAAAAGGCTGCTAACAAACGTAACAGCTACACCGAAAGGAAAGGAGAGATCCATCTTCGCCCATAATTCAAAACATGTAAGAACTTATATGTCGGTGGTGTTGGAGTAAGCTTACAACGAGTGGCGTGTTCGCTTCCGATATTATTGTGCTGGTTTGAAATTTTAGCCCTGCAGAATTTACAAGCCTTCTCCAAACATGAGGTAACAAACGTAAATGTATGCACTAAGCATAAGTCTCTTTTTGTTGTGCATGAGAATCTGTTTATACTTCATTTATGAGCGAATTTGAAGTTGTGTCGGTTTCGCATCTTTTCCTAAATCTTTACAATTCAATTAATGCTGCTTTCAAACTTGTTCATGTTTGTACATTTTATACAGACATTGTTTATTAAATTTTTCATTTGGACTAATTGTTTCGTGTTCTGGTTAGTCGAGTTAACTGTGATGTTCATTATTGGATTTTGAAAACAATGTTAAATTATTAAGCTTCACGGATCAAAATCACGATTTTGATTTGTAAATTACAAGCTACACGTACAAAAAAACCTGCAAACAAAAACGAGTCAAACTACTCAGCGATACTGCACACCAAAATATTTTTAAGTGATCTATTATCCAACCGCTCTTTTTGATACTCGATTGCGTTTGTTTTGTTTCTCTTATCAGCGAATGCGTTGAAATGATCTTGAAATCTTGTACGGGTAAACCAATATTTCGCCGATTTCGTTGCGAGTTACCTGTGTTTGGCTGAGTGAGTTTAGACTTTACCTCCCGGGCTTTACCTACCGCATACTTGCTTACCAGAAATGAAGAGAATTGAATAAGTTCTCTGCATAAAATGCTCTTAGGTATTTAGCAACGCGTACGATAAAACAGAATTATGCATCAGTCAATTCCAGCAGTGCCCATCCCCCCCCCCCCCCCCCGGGCTAACTCCCGGGCAATTGCATTTAAAAAAATAATTGTAAATTCCCCGGGGTGGGGACACATGAGCCTGCCCAATGCCCTGGGGTGGGGACAGAGGAAAAGGGCAAATGCCCCGCCCCCTGGATCGTTCGTCTATCAACACAGTAGTTTATAAATGCAAGGGCGAGATTTCAAGTGTGATTCTGTTTCTTTTTATTTTGATTTGAACAGTTGACGTTTTTTAATCCTGAATATTTGGTAGTAATGCTTTGACAATCCATCTAAACATGTTTAATATTTAATAAACAATTGTGATTGTTTGTAGAAATCAAATAACTTTAAAACTCTGTTTCAATCCTTTATTAAACAGTTCGTTTAATCAATAAGTAAAGAAAGAAATCTAGATATTTAAGCTTAAAAGTGGCAACGAGAGGTAACAAAGCAAGGAACTCGTCCTGGATCCTTCCATCCACAAAAATGTGCACTTCAGTTCGATTTTCATTTTCATTAAATGCGTAATGAGTAAATAGTCGTATTATATATCATTTAAATCACCACGTTGGTTGTTTTTGCTGAAGTCGTTGCCTTTATTAATAGGCTAACATGAATAAAGTAAACTAGAATAAAGTAAACATAAATTTAAAAGCGTCGACCAGCTTGTCTAAGCCGTGACGAACTAACCAATCTTCCACAAACTGTATGTCTTTACCGATGAAATCCTCCATTATGGCACTCTCTTAAACCACGTGTCAAATGCCCGGGGGTTGCCCCGGGGTGTGCAAATGCCCAGTCCCCGGGCCGCGCTAAAATTGCAAATACCCCTCCCCTGGGACTGACAACATGAGCAAATGCCCCACGGTTGCCCCGGGGGGGGGGGGGTGGGATGGGCACTGCTGGAATTGACTGGTGCATTAGATAATCATGCAACCAAACCGCAGCGAAAAGAAGACGGTTCAAAACAACATTGTAAGCTTATTCCAAGTTAGCGTGCACCACTTCCCAAATCACAAACTGCCACAATTCTTACACAAAATATGACTTACAAAACCGCCACCATCAATTTGCAGAGTTTGTTTTGCCGCCGTGATTTTCTCAGTTTGATTTTTAACTGTCAATTTTGACATTTTATTGATTGGAATACCGTGACACGAAATAGCAATTTTTGAGTTCGGTACCACTTGCATTTCACTCTGTCAAATTTTGTTGTTTGAGTACCCAAACATTTTATTGTATATTTTGGAAGACGAAATGTTGCTCTTTCGTTGGGATATATTTTTATAGCACCGGCTCATCATGTACCAAGTTGAGTTTTTTCGCTCTCAATTTTGCCATTTTTTGCCGTGCTGAAATCGGGAAATTAGCCGAAAAATTAAAAATCTTGAGAATATTATGTTTTGGGTCAAATTGTTCATTTATCAATTTAAATTGCTAAGCAATATGTCTTCTTTTCAATGATGTATTAATTGTTTGACTGTGCCTTTTGTTTTTTTTTTGGTAAATTTTTTAGTCATGTGTTGTATGCACCCCTTGTTAGAGCTGTCAAACTGTCATCGTCGCCGTTCGCGTAAAAGAAAAATCTGATTGAACTTAAAGTATATTTTTATAAATAGTTCCACTAGAACAACATTCTGGCCAAGTTTGAGGATTTTCGATTTTTTTCAAAGTGCACTCCACCAGGCGATATTTACGGAAGCCCGCTCTTAAGGAGGCTCGTAATAGTTAGGTCAGAATAAGACATCCCCGTTTTTGGTGTTCTATCACAGCTATACCAATAATGTTTAGGAACATTTTTCAGTACAAGCTTGTACTAGACTTACCAATAAACAAATTAAGGTCATGGTGACGTCACAATTCGTTGCCATGGTAACGTCCTATGAGGTCAAAGATACGCTATTTTGGACCTTTTGAGACTAATAACTCAAAAACTACTCCATGAAAGTTTTTGTTTTTGATGTAATTATTATTTCTATCTAACCAAGAAAAGGAACATTTTTGCCATTTTTTTTCTCTTTTAAATATGTAGGTAGGATTCGGAACTACGTTGTTTTTTCACAAATTTAAGGTGGCTCTGAAGCATACCTACAGAATCTTTTAAACATTGTTGGATTGTTTGTTCTGTCCATTAGACGAAAATATACGAGGAACAAAAAACTTTCACCGTCTAGTTTTAAAGTTTTTTGCCTCAAACGGTAAAAGAGGTATCTTTAACCTCATTTGACGTTGACATGGCAGCTAATTTTGACGTCACGTTGACTTTAAATTATTCAGTGGCAAAACCTTTACAAAGTTTTATTAATATGGTAACCTCAGCATTGTTGGTGTAGCTGCAATAGAATGCCAAAGACGGGAATATCTAAACCATTACCCTCAGCCTCAACAACGAAGAAATCAAAGTCAATCTGTTCATCTTTGTACTCACAAATTATCTTTGCCACTCCTAGCAAAGGTATCTCAGATTCGCTGAAGCCAGTGAGATTTGGTTTAGTTGTCTTCAGTTGCGGTGTTTCTTTAAGCGCCGAGTTAAATCCATCTGATGGAATTACACTGGCTTGTGCTCCAGTATCCAATTTAAATCCTACCATTTTGTTGTTCACTTGAAGAGATGTTTTCCATCCTTACTCATAGTCATCTTTCTGGACTTGACCGATGACTAATTCTACTTGTGTTTGACAACAGATTGAGAGGTTTTATCGCTTTCCCTGAAATGAAAATTCTTCGAGAGACACTGAGATGCGATGTGGTTTCAATTCTTGCATTTTTGACAGAGTTTTCCAAAAGCTGGGCGTTTTAATTTCTTGGTGCATGAACTGTTCCACATATCTTACATGCTTTTGATAGTCCACTTTTTTTCTTCAGCTGGTTATCTTTTCCCTTTCTGTTCTTTGGCGGGAATTTACCACTCGGTGTAGCTTTCTTCTCTACATGTACTCTTCGATTCGTTTGACGTTTTGAAAACTCCGACGCTCTACACATTTCAATGGCTTTCTCGCCAAATTCGCTCGCGCTTGCTTTGGTGCGCAGCTCGGTTCATTTGGTTCCTGAACACAGGTGAAGAATTTGTGCCGTTCAAATGTGATATTCCGCCTAGGATTACAATAGTCCTCAAATTTCTTGAACAGGACGTCGAGATTTTGCTTCGCTGTCGATAACGAAAATGTGTTGCATGTAAATTTCAAGTGCTTCCTCTCCCACGAGATGACAGAAGAAATATGGCGACTCGCTGCTTCTCGGGTTTCTTCGTTGATCCTGAAGCTCCCATATAAAGGCGAAATCGCTGTTTACACTCAGTTGTCTGCAGCATTTCCCTCTCGACTTAGCGTTGAGGGCGGCTTGAATGCATTCATTCTGAGCTAGATTTTCGTAGTCCAAACTGCGTTTTAAATCACCACTTCTGACGCCATGCGATGTTTGATGAAAGACCACGCCATTAAGAGTGGCGTAATACATATATCATGACAGCAATCCCATTTATGCGACAGTTGAGACGGAAAGAAAAGTAGAAGGTCGATATTTTGTAAAATCTACGGTTAGGATTATCATGTAATTTGCTGTGAGAGAACTTTAACAGTTTACTAGCTTGTTCGGCACAAGTTTTATGATTTTACGTAATTTCAGGATTGTTCTGTCAGGCTTTGAAAATTCTAAGAAATCTCTTTATGTTTTCCTTTCAAAAGCGCGTTTTAAAAAGAGACCTGTAAGACAAATAAATACCCGCCGTCCACCTCAAATGTACCCTGAACTTTGAAATCAATAAAACTTTTATAAAGGAAATGTTTTTGTAGAATATATACTATAGGAAAATCCATTACCTGACTCGTGAATTCCACGTTAAATTTCACGCGAAAAACCGATATCGCACTGATCGCTTCGCGATTCGTGCGATATCGGTTTTTCGCGTGAAATAAGCAGTCTGGAATTAAAGCGCGATTATTTATATTTCAGCCGTTCTCGCTGAACCGTAAAGTTAAAATATGCAAACGTGGGTGGTTTTGTTGACAACTTCGCTCCTGCTCATGCTCTTGGCAATAGGAGAGAGGTAAGCCATCTTATCCATTTAGAGTGTGTTTTGTGTGTGATGGTGGTGAGGGGGTGGTGGGGGAGACTGGGGGGTAGTGCTGGTTCGTGCATATTCTATGATACATTTTGCGACAATGAAAGGTTTTTTCGAGGCATTGAGAGAGCTTCCAGTAGATCTCGGAACTTTTGAATCTTTCATTCGGTGCTCGGAAAACTAAAAAGGTGGAAAATGTGCGAGTCAGCGTTAAAAATGGTAATTGTCGAGAAAATGGAAAATCTCGTATCGTAGAATTGACAATGAAGGTAGTGTTCAAGTATACACGTACAGAATATGAAAGGGAAAACCACTGGAAGCTACTTACTATTATTTTTCTGAGACTAAACATCTTCAATTATGTTAGGATTATTCCAGAGGCAGTCACTGGCATCATCTTTGTAAGATCGGGGTACAGGACTGACATTATTTTCCCAATCTTTTGTTTCTAAATGAAGAGCTGAGTGAATATATATTCACTTAGCAGAGCACCTTTTATATATTGCATAACAGATTTGTTTAACAGAATTGAAGCAATCAAAAATTCTTCGTGTGTACTGTATTAGTATTTAACCACCTTGATTTTTCCCTTTACCAAGCCACATGATATATATCATTTCGACTGGGAAAAAAGGAAAAGGAGGACGTCGTATGAAGCAAGGTTAGAGCACTGAAACTATCACTTTAGTTCCGTTGCCTAGTTCATGGAATAGATATACTAAACCCTGTCAAACTGTGTGTCTTTATCTATTTATAGGACATATTTTAGTGTTTTTATATTTCACCGAAGCGTTCCAAAAAGTTAGCATTCCATTTTTACCTTACCCAAATTCGTCAAACATCTGCAGGCGATAGCCGATTAATAAAATTTAACTTCTTCAGTGCAGGGTAACCTCCTCAGTCCAGGAAAATACAGATTGGCTGGTTCCTTAAATGTAAAACCCAGCGGCGACCTCAATCTTCGGCTGAATGCTGAAAGGCAAAGTCCTGGACCGAGCATCCCGCCTCCCAGCTTCACCGCACCAACAGCAGGCACTACTGGTTTTACATCTGGAACTGCAAGTGGAGGAACTTTAAGCACGGTTACAGGTCCAACGACAGGGCTCAGCACACCAACTGGAGAGGGTGGCACGATGGCAGGTACCGTTGGGGCAGGGCAACAGTGGGCAGGGGAGGGCTGATTAAAGGAAACACCTGCACGATAGCCTGGCCCTCCTACCACACTATACCTCACCTCGTAATTGACCGTACTTTACCTTAGTCTTAGCTTTCCTTCTTGTTACTAAAATTTTCGTTCGCAACATTATGCCAACCAAAATATTTTTACCTGTAGGTTCTAATCCAAGGCAAGTTGGACTTAACGCGCATAATCAATACCGGGCGGTCCACAACGCTCCTGCTATGCTGTTAACTTCAAAACTTAACAACGACGCCCAGCAATTTGCTGACAAACTTGCTCGTGAAAGTTTGTTTAAACATGACCCATGCTGCTCTGGACCTTCAATTTCTTTCACTCTTCGCGGTAAGGATTTTTTTCTGAGTGGAGTTTTTGGTTTCGTCATCTTAGTTCACCCCGGAGACGATGCTTCTGCCAAAAAAAATCCACAAGTAGTTAAGATTGAAAGTAATTATTCTCGTTCACGGCACAGAATTCTTTGATCGACAAACTCTCTAAATGCGACTTCTAAATTCGTTTCAAGCCTAATACGACGAATGTTAGGTTAAATAAAAATGCTCTTTACTTCACTTACCTTTAAGTTATGGTGTCAATAGTTTGAAGATTATTCCGGCCGGGGCAATTTTCTTGCTGCGAAAGTCTAACAGAACTGTAACTGATAAACTGGCATTTGACAGTCTAACCCATTAAGTTTCTGATCGTCTCGCAAAAACATGCGAGAACATTCACGCCACGCGCGTTAACATCCGAGGGTGAACTGGGCACCATGTCTTAAGAGGGATTACCTTGGGTAACCCTTTATATAGCTGAGCGCTGCTTAGCTTTTCGGGGGTGATCTCAATAGCTTAAAGGTCAAATGAACTACATTTTCGACATTCTTTCTTTTGCGATTTTAAAGCAACCAAACGCTAAAAGAACCCATTATTAAATAAACTTAGGGAGAAATTTTGCTTTCTGAGCCTTAAAGCGTGAACTATAGCAAAAACTACGAAGATTTCCGAAGGCTTCACGAAAACGTTTCCAAAATGACCGCGCACTGGAATGGAATGGATCGAGGTTTGAATTTTGTGACGTAATAATTTTTTTTGACGGCTTTGCGATAGAGGGGACGATCGTCATTTGAAGAGCGAATAATGTAAAGTTTGAGAGTTTGAGTCAGTCTGAGTAATTCAAGTAATTCTATGATCTGAAAAGACCTAAGTTCGTTTAAAACATGGTAGCTATATTTTTTACTACACTGGAATCCAGTTTAAAAGATTAATAATTATTAAAGCACTGAGTTTTTTTTGTATTTAAGCCGGTTCGACGGCCGCAGTGTAATGGCCGAAGTCCATTAACAACAGAAAAAAGAAATACGGGGGAAACCGCCAAGGAGAGGTGGCACCCTCATACGAGGCCGGCCCGCCAACTTCGCCGGGGAACAAAGAATTTTGTTATATACCTCAACTGAAAGGCAGGTTTTTTTTTTTTTTTTTTGGATTTGCACGCAATTATATATAATCAGGGCGTGTGCGGCTTGAAGCCCGGATCGGTATGAGCGCGAATGTGGATGTGGCCAAAAGCTAAGATTTTATTCACTATTTTCTTTTTCGTACTCGAGAGTCACACAAAACACAAGAATAAATTTCTGCACAAAAATTTAACTTGAATGAAAGGATATTTCTCAATGCAAATTCGAAACCGCAAACCATCACGCAGGGTAAAACTTTCTTGAATGAATAATTTCGTGCCGTTTTCAGCGGACGGAAAATTCAGTGGTGAATAATAAATACAGAACGTTTACCGACTGTCTCCGCGGACACTGTGAGGTTTGTTTCTATTACCTGTTTATAGTCCATATTTTGGCCACAGATGTAAATTTTATTTAGCTTGTACGTATTAACAGGTCTCAAAAAGCGTGCACGTGGAAGCTGCATTATTCGGTGAGGATATTGAATCGATACTGGAGTTGATATTGAAGTTCGCAATACTTGCCAAGCCAAACCAACAAAATAAAAGTGTTAATAATCATAATAAAAGTACTAGCAATTAAGCAATAGTTATTAAAATTCCTTACTGCCAACTTGCTACATTAAGCAAAAGATGAACGACCAGTTGTACATAGTTTCTCTGTTGTTCGGCGGACATTCTTCGCCGTATTTAATTTGTTAATTCGGCGGGCACTCTTCGCCGTATTTAATTTTCTGATCAAAACGTCGTTGGGACTGCATCCTCTTTAAGGCAAGTCTTAGAGACTTGAAGGCAGAACCCAGAAACCTCCTTACTGATAGATTTTGTTTAATACAGTTTTCAGTGAAATGAGCCGCATAAATGCGTGAGTGCTTGTTTTGGTTCAAACAATTCTCTTTTCATTTTTACAACCCAACGTTCTCTAAATTTTGAATCGTCTTACTTACTCTAGACTTTGTATTATTTCAGTTTATTGCTGCTCAAAACACCATGATTTTCCGCTTTGAACGAAGTCACCGACTTGGTGAACTTCAGAACTGAACGGCTTTGAATTCAGTTCCCGCGATCTTATAGGTCACCAACAGTGACGTCTTAGATGTGTTTCCGACAATTTCCCGACAATTTTTCCGACTGCTCCACGATTATGAAGGCCAAAAATAAGCACTTTTAAACTTGCAATATCTCTGCGATACAAAGTCCAATTACTTTGAAACTTCCAAATATGTTTATTTGGCTCTTAATTAACAGATTGGGCAAAAATAAAGAAAAATCAAAATTTTGGTTCATTTGACCTTTAACTTTTAAAAAGAAAATATGAAGCTAAACTGGAAATTCCAGGGGGGAGGAGGGTCCAAACCAAGCAACCATCCTTGGGGGAGTTATGGATATTTGTTGGAACCACACATTATAATTAGACTGTCATTAAACTATTGACTGACAGACACTTTAGCCTGTGCTGCAAAAAAACTTGGAGTAAACTTTATGGTCTGGGATAATAATTTCGTAAATTATCTGTTATGTGTACTAAAGTGACAGTATTCACATGTAGCCTAATTGGGTTCTGGGATGCCCAAATTACATAATCACTTACTTATTCTCATCGGGCCCATGAGAACTCTTGAGGCCAGGTTCATATTACATAAATAGCCATAAACGTCACTAAAGTATATTCAGGTTTAAACTGGCAACATGTGGGAATCAATCATGTGACAATTTTATTACATTAACACAATGTGTATTTTTGAGTTCATTTTCAAGTTGACTAAGAGGAATTTCATTGCAAAGTCTTTAAGTCACCTGTAAATAGAAACAAAACAAACAAAAACTATTTATTTTGGTGAAATTGCTATCTTTCCAACATGCAGACTGTATATTAAAATTAAATGGCCTTTTTCAGTGTGTGAAAAAAAAAACTGACTGCTTTTATGTTGGGCTAGTGGATCCAATAATTTTTTACACTTGCTAGATAGCCAAATGACATTGATGGATTTTTTTTACTTTGTTGTTGTTTCTAGAGAAACATCAGTCTTTGAAAAAGCATATAATGGTTTCACCTTGAACAGTGTACCTGAGTCAGGCAACGAAGAAATCAATTTTCTTTGCACCCTTCCTTTCAGTAATCATTGCAGAAAATTGTCACATTATTAAATGTTTTGGACCCTAAAGCTGAATTTTTGTAATCTGTTCATCGCAAAACATTACGTTACAGAAATCTTTGTTTGGTTTTCTTGTAGAGCATACTGTCAACAAAAACTAATATGGAGTTGATCAGTTAAACCAAATTTACAGCTACTACATGGCTTTAATTACCAAAAGTAAAACAAAGAAAAAAAACTTGGGTCTTGACAAAGTGCGAGCCAACAAGTCACGAGAGCCATTCCAGTTAATCTGAATAGCACACTGGTTAGCCTTAATAGCTCTCTGGTTAGCCTAACCAGTACTCCAGTAAGCCTGAGTATAGTTAGCTTATTTGGCTTGAGGTTAGGCTATATATTTATTGGGTTAGGAATTGCTGGCTTGTATGGCACTTGTGCCATGAAACATGCGAGCCATGCGGGCCATTCCAGTTAACCTACAGAAGATCCTGTTAGCCTAAATAGCACTCCAGTTATAGCCTTAAAAGCACTTTGCCTGGGGAAGAGATCAACAAGTACCTGAACTTGTTATAATCCGCTCGGTCAATATCTCGATATCAATATCTCCTCGGTCGAAGGATGCGATTCTTATTAATTTGAAGTAGCTTAAAAGAGGTCTTAAAACTCAGATGACAAGCACAAATACAATTACATGCCTTGACAAACTGACTGACACTCAAAATCTCCGAGCTCGGCTTTAATTCCAGTTAGCACGATTCTATCGTTAGCACTTTTAAAAATTGTACATAGCTCCCTTAATATTTATATTTTGTTCGGTTCCTGGGGAGTCCGAAATGCCTCACGGCAATGTGCTTCAAGCTGCAATGGCTGCTTTTTCAGTAGAAACTATTTCCGTCGCAGTTAGCAAACACGAACTTCTGAGCAAAGTCACGTGACTAATGACGTCATCACCCTATGTCTCATATAAGAAGTAGTTTATGGTAAGAGTTATTTCTATACGACATAGTACTCCTGTTGGCTTCAAACTGACCAAGTTATTTGGCATTTACGATTTTTTAGTTGCAAAGGATTCTGGGAAGGTTCTTATTATAATTATATATTGTTTTTATAATTATTACTGTTGTTGTTCCACATTATTTGTAGTCGTTTTTTATACAATTTATAAAGTTTGACACCTGACCGTTATTCGGTGTATTCTGTTTCAACTGTTATTGCAGGTATTACGAGGTTTGTAAATACAACTTCAATCATGGGAATTCAGTCAATGCCACGGGTCACTTCACTCAAGTTGTGTGGAGGGAAAGCACGCAGCTTGGCATAGGTTATGCCAGAGGATCTTACAGCTTTGGCAGCAGCAGTTTTGACAAATGCCTGTTTGTTGTTGGCCGATACAAGGAACCTGGAAATAAACCGGGGGCTTTTAAGAGTAATGTTTTGAAGGGGAGTTTCAATAAGCAAGCCTCGTGCCCTCCACCCGGAAACTATGGCAAAAGAAGTGAGCTGAAAACTTGTAATCACGAAATTTGACATGAATTAAGACAGGCTTAATAAAACACGATGTTGTCGTCAGGCGCCTGAGCCTTATTTCACTTGAACTAATTTCTGGGAAACAGTCCGTAGTTAAGAGACGGTCTCTGTAATTTCGGTCTGCTCGATCTGGCTTGAAAAGTAGATTTCGCTTATTTCTTGTGTGTTGCAAGACTTTCATGTACTTATACTAAAACCACAATTCGCTTGACCAGATCATTTATTTTTTTCGAGTTTTTAAGGATTTTCGGTTCACCCAAACGAGTGCCCGCAACGACCAATGTCAGGGCTTAAATTTACCACAACTTTCAAGATGAATTAAACAAAAACGAATAACCTCTGTACCAAAAAAACACCACAGCCAGTTATAATATGTCTTCTTGATTTTTCACACCGACTTTCCTGAACATTGACTTCGAATCAAGCCAGCAACAAGACATTAACGACACCCCTATCACACACTTTGATGAAACACGCGAAAACGGATCAGATTCAAACTTTATTTTTGAAAAAGTGAGACGGTCTATTTGAGTCAAACCAACGCAGCCGAAAAGTAGATACATAAGACAATGTCACTACAGAAAGAAACCTTGTGGTCTCGTCTGTGCAAACTTGCCAAATTTCGACGATCTTCATGTTTGCCGCCATTTTGAGGTACTTGTAAGGACGAAGCGTTTCATCAACTTGCCTCACAGATGTATCTAAAACCATCAGAAATAAAGAAAAAGTCAATATAAATGTATTACAGTTCAAATGAAAGAGTTAAAATAGGGGTGTCGTTAATGTCTTGTTGCTGACTTGATTCGAAGTCAATGTTCAGGAAAGTCGGTGTGAAAAATCAAGAAGACATATTATAACTGGCTGTGGTGTTTTTTTGGTACAGAGGTTATTCGTTTTTGTTTAATTCATCTTGAAAGTTGTGGTAAATTTAAGCCCTGACATTGGTCGTTACGGGCACTCGTTTGGGTGAACCGAAAATCCTTAAAAACTCGAAAAAAATAAATGATCTGGTCAAGCGGATTGTGGTTTTAGTATAAGTACATGAAAGTCTTCCAACGCACAAGAAATAAGCGAACTCTATTTTTCAAGCCAGATCGAGCAGACCGAAATTACAGAGACCGTCTCTTAATAACATAAACTCGGGGCGACGGTATAGTCGGGCAAAACTTTACAACAAGGGCGGAAGAGCCCCTGGGCACTTACTCTTACCAAACCAGTTCCAGAAGGGCTTGAATCCGTGCCTTCTGATTGGCCAGAAAAATTATTTTTTCCCTGGCCAATCAATGAGTAGGATTAGTCGGGCGACTATAGTGTCTTCTAACACGAGGTGGCTTTCCGCTTTGCCCGTAGAACAGGATGGTTCTCGTCCAGAGTTTCAGAAAAACATTCAGCGAAGTCTAGGAAATCACAAACTCTATTATTCTTCTTGATCCTCGAGCAGTAACTTTGGAATCACTTTCGTGTGTTAATTCCTACGCGGGGGATAATTTATCGGCCATGTTTGTACACCAAAGTTGTATATTTAACGAGGGAAACTTTCATCAATATATACATCGCAGAGCCGGAAAGTCAGGGAATCATTTCTGATGTCAGAAAGAAGGATCATTTTATTTCAGGATATTTTCGCTGGGACCAATCAGACGTATCATAAACCATTTGTTTATCGATCGGCGATTAATGTCGAAGATTGTTTCAATTTTCTGATTCTCGCTTTTAGATTTTGCCTAGCATTTTTATCAGTTTTGCTGGGCTGAGGTCGCGACATTCCACCATCCCTACTGGTAAACTTTCATTTTATGCTTTTACCTCATTTATTTTCGTGTCCAAAGTGGTAGAAAAAGTAATTCAGCCTACTGCCAAGCAAACGTTGTGTCAAAGCAACATAGATATAATAAAAATGTCTGTTGTCAAGAGAAATAGATACACCACTGGAAATTTGTTTTTGCAATACTGTTATACACATTTGAGTTCTTGTAAATTCTTAGAAACACCCAGTGTCTCTCTTGTCATCCACTAAAGGCAATGAAAGGTGTCTATCCCATAAACCTGCATTGATTACAAAAGAAGCAATATTTCCACTTCTGGTGGTTTGAAAATATTCGCCAACCTCTTACAACACCGCTGAGACCACTGCCAACCTTTCACTGCTTCCACCAGGGTTGCCGCAGGTCGGGAGATGGTCAGGGAAAAATAAAATTCTTCAAGGTCAGGAAAAAGTCTGGGAATTTTGCTTTGAGTCAGGGAAATTGACATTTTGAAGAAAAGCCAGGGGAAATATAAATATAACACTATACTGATTTTACTTGGCTGGAAGAGACATTTTTGGTCAATGTGATTTCAGCGATGGTTTTTCCGAAAGCAGAGGCTAGAGGTTGCTTCTATATCTGAAATTTTGTATTCATTTGGTCAGGGAAATTTTATTCTTGTAAGGGAATTTTTGAAAAGTGATATCTGTGGCAACCATATCCACTGCATGTCGTTTCAGTTTAAAAATTAGGAATCGTCCCTTATCGAGGAGAGTGTCTATGTACTTGTTTCTCTATCTGCACAAAAAATTGAATTTCCCGGTGGTTTGCCATAAGCTCTTCGCTTTCCATGTTTGATTTTATTGAGCAAAAACGTTTGCCTCAAGAAGGAAAATTTTGCTTACTGTACGAACACTACTTTAAAATCCGAATGTCAATATCAACCAGGTGACGCATGAAGACAACAGACAGCATGACAAATGAAAATTCCATCAATACTTTACTAGTTAGTTTTCGTCTAGTCTTTTTGTCCTCAGGGTTGCATGTGTTTAGTTTATCGCGCCCCTCTCTGTCACCCAACGCTACGGCCTCGCTCTCGAGAGCAATCAGCTGTCAGGGTCCAGGGACAATTGTTTGCGCATGCTCGCCATAAACCTAACACATGCGACCCTGAGGACCAAAAGAATAGACAAGAAGTCCAGTTTCTGGATGATAAAATAAATGAAAAGATAAAATAACATTTTTTTTCCGTTTAATTATTCCCGCATTCGAGCATGTTGTCTTCTTTTATCAAAACAAGGAAAAACGAGTAGGGAGCACCTATTTTATGTTAACTGGGGAATAGACTTGGTTTTGTGTTTCAAAAAGTAGATTAAGGTTTCTCTGACAAGTACAATCCGAGCGATTTTCTACTACAAGGGAGACTAAGCTCCATTTCTCGTCACGCAAGAATGATAGCCAAGTCGTTGTGGTTTGCAAATGTTTGCATTTGGTCATGGGTGACCAGAGTTTCCGCTTCAGGTAAACTTAACTGTGAAAATTATACGTCCATTCTCTAAAGAAAGCTCGTGTGGGATATGCAGTTTTTCCAGCCTGCATCATATTTCATTTTCAGTTTAAGGGCTAAAACCTTCCAATTGAATTCTTTATTTCCTTCTTCTTTATCCATCTCTTTTATTTTGATCTTGAACAACGTGTTACCCTTTCCGTGTTTTTCCTTTTTGAAGCCTCGGGAAAGGGCTGGATACTCGTCAATAAGCCTTTTCCGTGGACGACACGGGCGCTCGTTCACCAGTTGGAGTCGCGCATACAGACTAACATAATAAATGAACTACCTCAAGAAGTACGATCACTGGATATTTAATGTTCGACTCTGTCTGGCAAGACTTTGAAATGTGGACTGATATGGGCTGTTGTGTCACTATTTTGGTCGATTAACACGTCTTTAAAGGTCAAATGAACCAAAATTTCGACATTCTTTCTTTACCGATTTTAAAGCAACCAAACGCTAGAATAATTCATTATTAAGTAATCTTAAGGCGAACGTTTGCTTTCTGAGCCTTTAAGCGCGAACTATAGCAAAAACTACGAAGATTTCCGAACACTTCACGAAAACGTTTCCAAAATGACCGCGCACTGAAATGGAAGGAATGGATCGAGCTTTGAATTTTGTGACGTAATAGTTTTATTTTACGGCTTTGCGATCGAAGAGACGATCGTCGTTTAAAGAGCGAATAATGTAAAGTTTGAGAGTTTCAGTCAGTCTGAGTAATTCAAATAATTCTGAAAGGATCTAAGCTTTTTTTAAACATTGTTGTTATATTTTTTACTACATTGGAATCCAGTTTCAAAGATTAATAATTATCAAAGCACTGAGTAAAATTGTAAGCATTGTACGATATAGGAGATTTTCAAACACTGGATGGCGTATAAAAATCATCAGTCTGCTCGGCTTGGTATAGAACAATTAATTTTGTTATATACCCCAAGTGAAATGCAGTTTTTTTGGATTTGCACGTAATTCTTATCAGGACGTGTGCGGCTTGCATAGGATGTGGCCAAAAGCCACATCCAAGATTGAATTCACTGTTTCTTTTCCGTACTCGAGAGTCACACAAAACACAAAAATAAATTTGTACTCAAAAATTTAACTTGAATGTAAGGATGCAAATTCGAAACCGCAAAAGCATCACGCAGGGTAAAACTTTCAATGAATAAATTAGTGTCGTTTTATTTTTCAACTGAAGGAAAATTCAATGTTGAAATAAGTACAGAGCGTTTACACATTGTTCCTGTGGACACTGTGAGTTCTGTTTGTATTAGCTGTTTTTTGGTCCATATTTATTTAGCAGGTGCCTGTTATTTAGTGCTCGAAATTAACGGTTGTAAACCCAACATAAATACAACATTTGAAGCTTAATTTTATACGCGTCAAAAAGCACGTGCACGTGCATGGAAGCAAATTATTTGGCGAGGATATTGAACTAACGAATTCAAATTCTAATACTTGATCATGACCAGCCAAACCAACAAAGTAAAAGTGCTAATAATCATAACAAATACTCTATCTAGTTCTAGGTAGAATAAGAAAGGTGCAAAATGCATACCTCTAACTTCCTTCGTTTAGCAAAAGCCGAACGGACAGGGGGACCTTTGTGCTTCGGGAGGCATTCTTCCCCGTGATTTCTTTTCCGAACAAAAAAAAACTAGTCGGCATAGCATCCTCTTTGAGGTGGAGTCTGAGCGGCTTGAAATCAGAACCAAAAACCTACGTATCGCCAGATTTTTTCTGAAGCAGTCTTCGGTAAAATGAACCGCACAAATGCGAGAGTTCTTGTCTGGCTTAAATTCTTTTCTTTCCATTTTCAAAAAGCCATTGTTTCCAGAGCTTTGAATTTGCTGGAAACTTAAACGTATTTACTTTCGACTTAGAATTATTTAAGCAGTTTGGTGCTGCACAAAACACCATGATGTCCCATTCTTTTGAGCTTCATCACTGAAAGACTTTGAATTTCCTGCAATTTCACAGCACACCAATAATGACGTCACAGTTTTAAGTTCCGAAAATTTCTCGACAATTTTCCCGAGCGCTCTACGATTATGAAGACCTAAAATAAGCATTTTTCAGCTTGAAATTTCTCTGTTTTGCACAGTCTAATTACTTTGAAATTTTGGAATATGTTTATTTGGTTCTTAATCAACAAGTTGGCTTAAAAAAAAAGAAAATTCGAAATTTTGGTTCATTTGACCTTTAAGCTAAGCAATACCAAAAAGACCCTAAACAGTAGACCTCGCAACTGAAACCTGAACCGTTTTAAATATCTTTCCTGGGGTTAGGGTCGGGGTTGGAGAGGGTGGAGAGGGTGGAGGCAATTGCCACTCCCAAGTCTTTTTTCTCGCAATTTTGGCAAGGCAATTTACTCCGTGATGCTAAAACTTTCAGTAGCTGGTGACCATGAAACTGGTGACCATGATTTTTGGAATTGTTATAGTAACCGCAATTTGGCATGCATGTTTAACGATTTTTTTTATTATTATTACATTTTTTTTTCGTTCCACATGTGTAATGACTCTGATTGATTGCTGCCGGATTTTTAATTTCCGAAGAAACCATTTCGAGTAATTGCTAATCTTAGACGACTTTAAGATGATGAAGATTTGACGATCGAAAAGAGACTGTTTATTTAGGCTGCGTTTTGATTATAACTGCCTTTTAATTAACTTTTTAGGTTATTTATTTAAGAGTAACATTTTCTTCTTGTCATGTTAACTGCGCTGCCTTAAGTTTGGATGCCGTTCGGCAAACAGTTATGCTCCAGGTAGGGATATGTCAGATGTCCTCTTCTGTACCTTTTCTTATTCCTGGCTATCATCTTCGGGTTAATAACATTTTTAACGTAAGAATAATAAAATCTAACTACTTCAGACGCGAAGGGATCCGTCAACTGCTCGTAGTTGTCAAATAATACGTCATAGTGATATATTCCGACGTTCATCGCAACCTGCATCTGTGCCTGTTGAGACAACGAAGTGAATTTTCGTTTTATCGCATAAGGACCTTTACGACAATCAATTTTACTACACCTTTTTTTAATATTAAATAATATTTTTTTATAAAAATATTGAGGCTGAAAGTGGCGAAATTTTAACAATACGTTAAGAATGTACCCAAGGCTCTTTTTTTGTTGAACACTTCTTTTGCGTGTTGATGAAAGATAAACTACAATATTTGAACGTTATTTCACCATTGAAAAGTATGTTGGGTTCTTTCCATTTCTAATAAAACTGGGGTAACAAAACGATTAAAACTAGAACATAAGACACATGATCGTCAATTCAAATAAAAGATACAAAAGATATCCATGGCAGTTGGTCGTTTAAATCATATTCTATGGAAAGTTTGAAAACGTCCATGGAGGACGATTGCATCGGCAAATTATGTAATAACGTGTATCTAAGAATGTACGCAAGAATATTTTTAGCCTAAAATCGGCAGAAAATTAAGAATATCCAGCCTGGGCATGAAAACTACATATTCCTATAAAAAGAAGAGTGTATTTGCATCTGTGCACGTTAATCCAGTACCACTTACTACAGATATGTTGACATGTGGCAAATTCGAGATAGAGAAACTTCCTGCAGGTACACGGCTGTCGTTGTAAACCTTGGTTGGAGTGAGAGGTGTGAAGGCGCCATAGTCAGCCATGGGATAGTCAACTGCGGCGTGCTTAAGAAACATGAGCCATATTAACTGAGTTACTATGTCAAAGAGTTCCTTCTTGGTCTTGAGGAAGGCTGGGAAGTCTTTTATCCGGTGTAAGAAGCGTGCGAAAAAAAAACAGACAAACAAAAAACAACAATCTAACTTGAGTCTTCAGCCAATTAACTGTAGTAGGTTAGTAAAAGTCGCACTCAAACCACTGGTCGTGGTCCACAATTCAATGCCGGACCTCATGCTCCTGGTTTCTGCAATATTAAGCAACTATTAAGAATAGGTTCCAACTTTGAAGATGTCAATTTTAAAGCCATTCAAGTTTTTACCACCACATTTGGTATTTTGTTTCCAAAATTTAATTCATATGTACGGCATAATGACGTCATTGTGTTGTCAATACCAACCGAAGTGTTAGGAAATAGCAGTTGATCAAAACAAGCAATCATCCAATCACTGTGCGAATTGGAGTCATATGGTGCAAGGTCTGCTGTCAAGCAATTCTCTAGTGTCTCGATCGCAATTGCTACTAGCCTGCGTCGCAGGCTAATGGCTACGGAACTCGAAGTTAGAACAATCAAACAACAACAATTTTGTTCTATTTACTGGCTGGACATTGCTTGCAGAAGGAGAAACATGCCTTTGATATTTCTTGGGCAGGAATAAGTGGAGACGAGCGCTTGTAATTGCCTTCTGTGTCGCGCCCGATACAGACCGGGGGGGGGGGGGGGGGGGGCTCCCATATGAAATGGACTGGGATGCTCGTCGTCTCGCTTAGGGGTGTTAATTTCGGATTTTGGTCTCGCTTAGGGTGTTCTGGGCAAAATGCCACTATTTTTAGCCGCCAAGGTCTCGTTTAGGGTTGCACGCAAAGAAATAACAAAAACGAAAGAAATTTGATTCGTTATATTTACTCGATTCATATAAACAAAGTCTCTTTTAGGGGTCTGCATAAGCTTCGGCCACGCCCAGATTTGTCTGTTTTAGGGGTTAATTTCTAAATTTCCAACGAGCATCCCCGTCCCTTCCATATGGGAGTCCCCCCCGGGACAAAAACAGCACTTTGTTTAGGTAAAATATATAGTCGGGGAGCTGTGGATTCCGATCTAAACAGAGGGGGCTCAACAATTTACGCTGTATCGATCAAGGATCTCTGCATCCCTAACCTGTGTTAACGACATCAATAATTCGAATCTCTAAATTATGTGATCTTGTAAACTGTATGCACATTTGATGTCGTGCCAGAACTTCTGCCTGGCGCTCAGACAGACTGCTCGATCATTTGACATTTAAAACATAACATAGCCTTCGCGTCAAACTTATAATATAACAAATATGAAATTAAAAAAATGTATAAAAAGTTTTGTAGAAGCCACAGAAACTGACCTCTTTAGTCTGGCAAACTGAACGGAATCGAATTGAATCGGAAGGAAGCGACGCATTACACTGTAAATCACAGAGCCTGGTTTGGTGGCACAAATTATTTAAGTATACAAATCCTTTACGGATGTTGCAGATCCAGTCCTTGCAGTGAGATTAAAGTGAGTGACATTAAAACGAGAGCTGTACTGAGACATTTCTTGCAAAAGAAACGATTCACGGCACACTACCTTAGATCCCGTTAGATCTTTAAACTGGAGTCGTTAGTTAAAATGACACCAAAATGCATAGTTATAATTTAAAAAAGAACATGATACTGGATCATTATGGCATTTCTTTTAACACCGGTTTGGAAAGACCCGTTTGCGATTGTTTCATACTTGGCAAAGTGAAGAAATCAATGACGCAGAACCAACTTCTAATTCCTTTCAGCTCTTTAAAAAAATTCAGTTCTTTCTTATCTCCTTTTTTTCAGGAAATACGACTTTGAAATGGGGTAACAAACAAAACGGAGCTAAAAAATGGTCTAAATATATTCTGGTCCGTTATGCATAAGAGAAAAACCCACAAGTTTACTAGTACCTGTAAAAGAAAATGGCTTTTAGGGTTAACGCAGTTTTACTTTGTCTATTAAACTGTTTGAAACTCAAGAACTTCCTTTAAACGAGCCTATCCAATCCTTGCGTAAAATAGTCCACATGCTAAGCAACGTCTGAGGTAATAATTCTAAATTAAGACTAAAGCATTTGAAGTAGAGAAAAGATTATCACTGCGATATAAGACGGTTTTAAGGTTGGTAAAACTGAACAATATTAACTTGATGTCGCCATTCTTCCTCTGGAATTTAAGTCTATAAATGATAATTTAAAAACGTTCATGTGAGTTGAAGACGCTCTGTCTTGACTGAATGATTCAGTTGCTGCTAATAGTCTAGATATAACTGTCCAGTTCTTATCTGTGTCTAGATCTAACTCAAATTTGTCCACCTTAAAAATATCCTGGAATTTTTTTTTTACAAAAGAACTGTTTTAATTATTCACTGGCAGCAAATTTCGCTCCATTTGTATTTATTTTGAATTCTAGTGATGTTTTGTTGTTTTCTTATTTCAGATCAACGATCAAGCTATATTGCTTATTGCCCTGTTTAGACGCATCCCGGTACTACGATGCCGCGCATTTTGTAAGGCGTTTTACCTTGAATCTTTTATTTTAGTTGTGTTTATTAGTATCAAAGCATTATTATAATTAAGTCTGGGGCAAAGAAGAGCAAAAAACACCGTGAAGGAAAAATCACGGAGTTGTACGAGAATTACGCACGCGTTTCCCTCAACTCTTAGCAATTTTCGGACAAAAGCTAGGGAAATTGACCAGGTTCAAATTCGAAGAAAGCTCCCAGGAGAGTCTTCGTGAGTCGACGACGGAGTCGAGGAAAGTCGATTACGGTTGCCGAGAGTTGACGAAAGTAGTCGAAAGTCCACGAGAGTGGGCAAGAGTCATACAAAAGTCTCCTCAACTCTGACTTGTTCTCATCCCTGGGTGGAAAAGCTCCGCTCTGAGGTCGAAACCCTTGCCCTTTCATAAACCATTTTTTAACAGAAAAGGTAACCCTTTGTATACCTTCGATATAAAAATGTTACCCCTTTCACATACCTACAAAATGGATACTGCATTCTCTTTTCTTCATTATTCACTTGAATAATCCCTTAAAATACTGAATCGACCGTTCGGTTGGTCTGTTCGCGATATTTTGAAAGGTCCTTATAAATACCTAAATGATATTTTTCCCTTCCCCTTTGTATACTCCAACTCGAAATCTCTACCCTTTTGTATATCAACAACCTGCCAACCCTTTCCCCGTATAGTCCACTTTAGGGAGGCTTATACAATAGGAAGTTATGTTTAAAAAACACGTGCAAACATAAGCTACTGACAATGTTTTTCTAACTGAGAAGTGAAAAAAAAAAAACAAACGACAGTTACTTTTTTCTTTCCAAACAACTTCCTTCAAGCTTAAGATTGGAAAAAAAATATTAGGTTCCAAACTTTATAAATTTGGATCAACCAATGAAAAGAGCGATGAAACATTACCTAAATGTTATTTAAGTAATAATTATGTGGAACACAAGAGACGGCGTTTCATCGGGATATCCAAACACCGAGAAGAGAGTTGAAAATACGACGCGCAGCGGAGTATTTTTGACGAAATTTGAGGTGTTTGGATAGCCGATGAAACAATGTCTCGAGTGCTTGATACATCTTCTCGATCGAAAAAAAAACTAAGGAGCAAACTGAAAAATAAAATCGTAAAAATCTATGCTAATTAAGGCCGGGTATACAAACCTCCTTCTTGTTAACTTGATGAATTGTTAATGAGTTTGAGAACTAGCTGTATCGCTTACGAAGATTTGTAAGTTAACATTAGTAGCGTCCAAAACTAGAAATTAGAGCAAAAATTGTAAATGTTGTCATATTTTCTCGTCAACAGTGGCAGGATTTTGACGAAGGTTTTGCTGGTGGTGCTTGTGGAAGCATCCTTTCCATATTATGGTAATAAATATATAATAAACCTAATTGCAATAACCTTGTCATAGGAAAAAGCAAATTGAAAAGATGCAAAGAGGAATTAATTAGGTATTACAAGGATATGTTTGAAATTCGCCCAAAGAAACGACCTCAAAACACCTCAAAATACAAGATAAATCAGATATACAGATATAAACTCGTGTGTTTCCTGTCAATGCTGCCAGCTATGGGTGATTAAGCGGATTAATTCCTATTGGGCTTTTTTTATTTATATTTTTATTTTTAAGTGACAATGTTATTGCATTTAGGTGTATTATATATTTCTTATAATTCTTATAACTTGTATTACAGTCCCGGCGTGCCCAATCGATGATAATCTATCATCGGAAATCAATCGATATAATCGATAATAATCGATAAAAATCAATCGATTAATATCGATTGGTCTCACCAATCGATGAAAATCGATACTCACAATCTCAAGTCCCCTTAATTGTATCGATTTTTATCGATTTTATCGATTAATATCAGTTTTAATAAAGGAACCATTTATGAATTCTTACAACATTTTGCAAGCCCCTGGTGTAAGCGGATACGCTACGCATCCGTCCGCTTGGACTCAAGCCAGTCTTGCCGAAGTCTTCCAGTCTTGCGAGTCATCGAAATCCCGCGAATTGAACGTACTACTAGTAGAGGCTGTTATGAAGGGCTACCATGAGTGCCCTTTTACAGTGAGAATGGGTGAAGCATTTTCCCTCGAGAAATAAATCGGCAGTCGAGGAGAGGCATTTTGAGTAGTAAACTGCAAAAAGGGGTGTTAGTCTATACGATCAAAATTGATGAAAATCGATGAAAATCGATACTCACAACTCTTTCGATCTTCGATTTTCATCGATTTCCGATATCAATCGATTAACTACTATCGATTATTATCGATTTACAATCGATTTTATCGATTATCGAATTTCATCGATTGGGCACGCCGGGATTACAGTGAAACGAACTCAACCGCGGCCACGCAACGTTTTTTTGGCCAATCACAAGACAAGTTCAGAACAAACGAATTGGACTTCCTCCATCAACGGAACAATCACAGTAAGGGGCAAATTTAACTGCTGATGAACGAACTCCAATTCTTTTGTTCTTTTGTTCGTTACTGACGAGTACTTGGGATTTTCAGAACTGCAAAACGACATATCATGCGGGTATGTTATGCTTTCAATGGCCCTTCATGTACCGGCATAATCGAATCCGTCCAGACGATGGCGCGAATTGTACGAATTGTGCATCCACAATCTTGTTCACAGAGCTTGCGTTTGTCCAGCGGTCGGGAAACGCAACGACTCAGGACGATTCAAAAACCGGAGCCACGAATTTCCGGTTCCGGATTCATTCTTTGCGTGCGTCGGAGATTGTGGTTGAAATGAACAAGTTTCAACAGCCAATGTCCATCTCCCAGGTCCATCTTTTCTTTTTCAGAATTTTTCTTTTCAGATATTAATATCGTACAGCTCAATACATGACTTAATCGAGTAATTAGTCTATATGATTGTTACTCGAACGTATGTTGAATAAAAGGAATTTTACATTTTTTTTTCATTTTTTTTTTCACATCACAGCTACATCGCAGCTTAGTCTTTTGAAACCAGGGAAATACAGAATCACAGGTCACATAAAACCTTCATCGAATGGTAGTATAACTGTTCACCTGAATGCTAAAAAGGAAGGAGGAGGACCAAAATTTCCACTTATTGGCGCATCTTCTACTCCAGGTCCGGGCACTGAGACGACTACAACCGCCACCACAAATCCGGGTGGTGGCGGGACAACTACAGCCCCTACTCCAAACCCGGGTGCTGAGGCAACTACATTACCTAGTCCGACCCCAGGCACTGGCGGGGTGACTACAGCCCCTACTCCAAGCTCAGGTCCTAAGACGACTACACAAGGCACTACAGAGGGAAGTACAGCGCCTAGTCCGAGCCCAGGTGCTGGAGGAGCTATTACAACCCCTACTCCAAACCCGGATGCTGAGGCAACTACAGCACCTAGTCCGACCACAGTCGCTGGCGGGGCGACTACAGGCCCTACTCCAAGTTCAGGTGCTAAGACGATTACACAAGGCACTACAGAGGGGAGTACAGCGCCTAGTCGGAGCCCAGGTGCTGGAGGAGCTACTACAGCCCCTACTCCAAACCCGGGTGCTGAAGCAACTGCAACACCAAGGGCGACTACAGCCCCTACTCCAAGTTCAAGTGCTAAGACGACTGCACAAGGTACTACAGCGGGGAGTACAGCGCCTAGTCCGACCCCAGGTGGTGGCGGGGCTACTACAGCCCCTACTCCAAGCCCGGGTGCTGAGGCAACTACAACACCTAGTCCGACCCCAGGTGCTGGCGGGGCGACTACAGCCCCAACTCCAAGTTCAGGTGTTAGGACGACCGCACAAGCTACTACAGAGGGGAGTACAGCGCCTAGTCCGACCCCAGGTGCTGGCGGGGCGACTGCAGCCCCTACTCCAAGCCCGCGTGCTGAAGCAACTACAACACCTAGTCCGACCCCAGGTGCTGGCGGGGCGACTACAGCCCCTACTCCAAGTTCAGGTGCTAAGACGACTACACAAGGTACTACAGCGGGGAGTACAGCGCCTAGTCCGACCCCAGGTGCTGGCGGGGCAACTACAGCCTCTACTCCAAGTTCCGGTGCTAAGACGACTACACAAGGTACTACCGGGAGGAGTACAGTGCCAAGTACAAGTCCTAGTGCTCAGACAGCTCCAGGCCCTGGTGTGCGTTCAGTTCCAACGACAAAGCCCAGCACAACCCCTAAAACTGCAGGTATTGTGTGACTATTAAAGAAATAGGGCTGTATAGGCCGGGGTTCAAGGTTTTAGTACAAATTCCTCACACACACAAACGTAATATAATTGTCCAAGTAGTCATGCATGATTGTCGAAATTGTAGACCGTCCCACCTCGATCAGCCAGCGACCTTTGACTGGGTATCTATCGGCCTTGATTCTGCATAGAATTCAATCAGACAATCGAAAGTGCCTCAAGGTCACAGTCAGAAGCAAAACATCCGAAATTAGGAATCTACGGAGTAGAGATTACAAGAGATTCCACGCATGAGTATGGTTGATCATTCTTCACAGAAGCGTACCCACATCAGGCCCCGTTAAGAGACACTGTGCGGCATATGTTTGTGTTTCATGTATGAAACACTACAAGGAGCGTGTAATCTCTGCTCTGTAAATGCCTGTTGATACAATTGCAGTCACACTTCAACTTTCAAGTCTATACCCCCTTAAACTTTATAAAGGCGATTCATTAGTATGGCATTGTACATCCTTGCACAGAATAAACGAAATGGAGAATTACTCCTACATGTATGCAACTTGAATTGCCTTGCATATAAATCATCGTTTCAGAGTTTGAAAACGGGAACGGTTTCCTAGACCAATTTCTATGAAGAATGAATTATAAGCGGAAACGTGAACCAGTACGTGCACATAAAAAGATAATTGCAGCCTCGATAATACTCGATAATACTGCTTGCTTTGCTTTCTCCCTATTTTTCCGCTGTCAAGAATCGTAAAGTAAACGGATAAAATAAAAATATTTCTGTACGATGAAAGGAATTATGTGGTATATATGTTATGGTTAAGTTTAAATTTATCTTTGGTTTAAAATTTTTCAAGCCAGTTTGGTTTTATGTTTCCGTTGTCTATATTTATTATTAAACTGTGAAACAAAAATCAAACTGGTCTGAAAAATTTTAAACAAAGATAAAAATGAGTCCTCATGCTGCTAAACGAATACGGAGATCCCCTTTAATTAAGTTCCTTTAGGTTGAATGAAAATCTATGAGCAGTTCTATTTCAATGGAATTACCAATTCTTTGAAACAGTCAAGACTCCAAGTAAATACGTGTGCCAGCGCGAAGCGCGGGAAAACGTGTGCAAATGAACCACGATTGGTTTTGGTATTACTTCTGATTGGATAAGAAAGTGGCGCGAGATTTTTAAACCAATCACTAAGCGTAGTAACACATGAGAAAATGCGAATTACTTTCGAAAATTGCTCTATTATCTCCAACTTATCCGGATTTTCTGATATCATCCTGAAGGCTCAAAAGCTGGGCGACAAGTTGGACTGAGCTTACATAACAGGTATCGTCAAATCCACAACGCTCCAATGATGCAGTTATCTCCACAATTGAACGAAGACGCCCAACGGTATGCAGAAACTCTTGCTGGTCTCAATATGTTGGTACACGACAAAGGTGAACTCAAAACTAAAAGTGAAGGTGAGAACGTCGGTGTACACTGTTCCCGTCGCAGTGATGTAAAATCAATAAAGAAAGTCGTCGATGCTTGGTGAGTGAATAAACCTTTTTCATAGATACCTTTCCTTTTCTAGTCTCATGTTTATTTCTTCCACTGATTGTACGAGAATACAATCGATGGATAATATGTGTTTCATTTTATTCTAATATATACATTTAGGCAGGCCTAAAAGCGGAGCTCCCATTTATCATTTTTTTGCTCGAGTAAATTACAGTGTTACCAAATAAGAAGCCATACTATATTTCTAAGCTTATACGGTGGCCCATATAGGTACAAAAAACCTCTCATGATTTTGTTGACGAAAGCGACGTCAATATATTTCGTGGTCAACCCGTCTGAATTTTCCTACCTTTAGTGACAGGTTCTAAAATTGAAATTGACGAGTGCACTTTATTGGGTTCCTCGCGTATGCACGTAGGCGCAAACTTTTACAACGTTTACTGTACACTAATTCGTAATACACCTCTAGGACCTCTATGAGTTATTCAATGTAAAAAGAACCTTGACCTTGTTTTTATCAGAGCAAGAAAATCAACTCAAGGCAAAAACAGAAAACAAAGTGAACTCGCCGCTTAACACAGTAAACAAAATGAACTCACGCCACGGCAAACTGAGAAAATCACGGCGGCAAAACAAACTCTGCAAATTGATGGTGCCGGTTATGTAAGTCATTTTAAAGCGGTTTTTGTGTAAGAATTGTGGCAGTTTGTGATTTGGAAAGTGGTGCACGCTAACTTAGAATAAGCTAACAATGTTGTTTTGACTGTTTTGAACTGTCTTCTTTTCGTTGCGGTTTGGTTGCATGATTTACTAATTCTGTTTTATCGTACGCGTTGCTATTAAAATGCCTAAGAGAATATTATGTAGAGAACTGAATGAATTTTCTTCATTTCTGGTAAGTAAATATGCGGTAGGTTAAGTCTGAACCCACTCAGCCTAGCACAGGTAACTCGCAACAAAACCGGCAAATTCAACACACTCACTAATAAGCAGTGATAAGAGAAACAAAACAAATGCAAGCGAGCCGAAATCGTGATTTTGGTCCGTGAAGGTAAATAATTTGTTTTCAAAATCCAATAATGAACATCACAGTTAACTCCACTAAAACTGAAAATAATTAGTCTAAACAAAATTAATGTGTAAAATGTACAAACATGAACAGGCTTGATAGATATTTACGTGAAGATCTGAACACCGACACAACTTCAAATTCATTCATTAATGAAGTATAATTCTCTCAATATAAAATTAGGCTTATGCTTAGTGCATACATTTACGTTTGTTACCTCATTATTGAAGAAGGCTTATAAATTCTGCAGGGCAAAGCTTTCAAACCAGCCCAATAATATCGGACACGAACACGGCAGTCTCGTTGCAAGCTTAGTCCAACACCAGCGACAGATACATTATATGAATTATCACCGAACAACAATTTCTTTCTTTCCATCGGTATAGCCTTTAACAGTCTTTTATCCTTCACTTCAGTGAACTTGATCAGCTCTGAATTCACTTTTGTTTGAGCTCAATTCAGTGATATTCAGCCTTGCCCAGCCGCAGGTCGAACCCTGGACATCGTGCTCTTTTTGACTTGTTACCCAGTATATCATGTTCAAATCGGCAATTATTTCGGATCTTCCTGTTAAGAGGTTGTCCTAAATCATTTGGCATAAGTTTCCATGATGTACATGAGTAAATAAAGCGAGAAATACTCACGAAAATTGATGTTCGCCAGCAGCTTTTTTCGCGTCTTTCATTCAGCTTTAAAGGTGAACAGCGTACCAAAGATTCACCGCCTTTTCGAACAATCACTTCGTTTAAGTTGAAATGAAATGTCCAGATCATTTATTTAACATGAGAAAAAAACTTAACTAAATATTTCTAAAATATATTTAGCCAAGCCTAAAAGCAGAGCTTGTGGGTTATTTACCTTGCCCTTTATTTAAATCTGAATTTACGCGATGATAAAATTATCAGGCTAAGTAAGGCTAAGTAAAAACTGAGTACTTGAGCCCGCGATCAATTGGAAAACCAGACGTCACCTCGATTAGCTCTACGCCTGAGCCCGCGATATGGTCATGTGATACTGGTCAGCAGATACCTTGTTTTGACAGCTGTCAATTGACCATGACATGGAAGTTCAATATCAAAGATTTAACAGTAACCAAGGCGGTAATTGTCCTGTGACTCCCCTCCCCCTCCACCAGAGTCTGTACGGACGGACGGACGGACGTACGGTCACGTGATTACCAAATTTTCTCGGCTTGGTGGTTTACCAAATTTTCTTACCCATGGTGCTCCGCTGGCGCGCTTCGCGCGCTTGAGCTCCGCTATGAATAGACTGCAAAACAGTTTTTTTTTTCTCAAAAATTGTTAACAGTCCCGTATCGAGGGCGCGAAGCGCCGATCGTTACCCGAGCCTCACACGCCCGCGGCTCTCCTCAGTCTCATTCTCTGTTTTGACATTGGCTCCAGACCTCGCGTTCGAAGACCGCTCGAGTGCGTTCGCAAAAAGTACGGCTGTTTTGCAGTCTAATCTATGAAGTACATCAATAAACGGTAATCTAAATGTTTTTATTCAACCCATTGTCAAGATGCCCATATATGGAAGGAAGTCATTTTATCTGTCGTCCGTGTATAGCATTCCGGATACCTCGTGCACATGGTAAACAACCACGGTCTCTTGCGTGTTCGCTTGACTTTATATGACCAAATGATGTTGTAATCGAAGTAAATAATTATAAAGAACCTTCCCAGGATCCTTTGAAATTGAAAAAGATTCAATGCCAAAACTTTATTAATTTGGAGACAAGGAGGGTACTACTACTACTAAGAGATAACTCATAGGATATTTTACCTCTCGTAATAATAATGATCATGATGATGATGATGATGATGGCAAGAAATTGAGTTATAACAGAAACCTTCTCACGGGTTTCTCAAGCAGAAGCAAGCCATGCAAGCCCCCAAACTGATCCCTCTTGCCTAATTTCAACGATATTGTTTTGTAGGTACGGCGAGGTTTGTGACTATAATTTCAACGCCCAGAAATTCTCAGGTGCCACTGGACATTTCACTCAACTGGTGTGGAAGAAAAGCACAAAACTTGGTCTGGGTTATGCCAGAGGATCGTTAAGCCTTAAAGGGGGAAGGTTCAATGACTGCTTGTTTGTAGTTGCCCGATACAAAGAAGCAGGGAACAAGAAAGGAGAATTTCAGCAGAATGTCATGAAGGGAAGCTTTAATAAAGATACATGTCCCGAAGAAGAAAAAAGAAATAGGCTTTCTGCAAAATTCAAACTAAATAAAAATGTGGTGAAGTCAGTAGAAACCTTTTAATGGTTCACTGAATTTTAATTGCCGGCATGCATTCCAACCCTATATTGAATTTTTTTTGCTTAATGTAAGGAAGATTGCAGCGGGCATGAAAAATAAAATAAACGTAATAAAATATGCTAAGTTTTCGAGATATGCCATCAGCGACTTAGTTCGTTCAAAAACGTTAGTCTTACAAACTATTTGTGCCATTTTTTGCCAGTAGAAAGAAATTAAGTTATACTTAAAATCGACCTGTTAGAACTGGGATACTAAGTACTTTGTCTGTAAAAATTAAATTGCTATTTTCCTTGGATGTGACATTAAAACAGTGGTCAAAAGCTAAAAAAGTTGTCGTTATGACTGTCACGGGAAATTGCCAGTGATTCTAAAGGACCGCGAGCATGCACGTGCCGGAATGTTAACCAGTCGTTAAGGACTGCTTTTGAGTGAATAATGTGCTACTGTGAGTGGGTTTGGATTTAGTCCTAACCCTCAACCAACCCAGACGAAGGCGTTATCTTACTACTTGAGCAAAAAAAATTCAGCCTGCCAAAATACGCATCCGAAAACGGATGCGATAGAATGCCGCAGCGACCTCAAGAAGTAAGATGTTTGCCCACATTATTTTTGTGCCAAGGAAAAAAATCTTCAAATGGATTAACCCCTGTTAGCTTGTTTTTTTTAGTGTTCTGAGCTAGACAGACAACGTCAGAATAGAATGTGCTAACAAAAATAGAAACACGGAAGGTGATATGTTTGTCAGTTAACGAAATTTAAAAAATGAGTGTTTCTATCGATGTTCTTAAAACAAATATCAGCACGAGAAGCGAAGCTTCGAGCGCTGTATGCTAATTTCAAGAACATCAAACTTCCAAGCGGTCACAGTCACATTTCACCGGTACCATTGTCACACCTTTGATAAACGTCTAAGGTGTGTTACCTTTAATCAAAATTAAAGACGGCATTTTCACAGTCAAGGGTATCTCAAAGGTTTGGCATTGACGGCTTTTACCATCTTTACCCCAAGTCCAAGGTATGGGTCAAAGCCAGTTTCGGAATGGGCGCGAGGAAGAAAATTTAGTGGTGAACAATAAATACGACAGAGTGATTTTGTTTCGGGACTATCGGCCTGATAGTTGCCCTTGGAAATTTGATATTCTTGAAACTTAAGCATATTAGTAATATTTGTTTTAAAAACGTCAAATTTCCAAGTGGCAATTATCAGCCGATACGTCCTCGAAAAAAACACACTATATAGAACACGATCGCCCGTGTGTTGCGTTAAAAGGACAATTATTCTTAATTTTTAGCTTAAAAGTACAAAAATTGTAGGCTTTGGACTCCAATCCTTTAGCTCTAATTGTTTTTACTAAAACAATTAGAGCTATAAGTCAGAATAAATGAACGGTGTTTCATACTCAATTTTGAGTAAACGCTCAAGTTGCAAATGGGTATGACCAGAAGACGAATGAACCTATTAGGCAAATTAACCACTTCTAACCGGAAGGCAAGCGCTTCTCGCCCTTCTTGCGAGCGAGCCAATCAAAAACTGCGCCTGCGAACGGCAAATGCTCCCACGCGATTTGCTACTGGTTTGCGGAAAAGTCGTTCTAAAAATAGCCCACTCGCGCAAGACATATCTCAAGGCCCATGACCAAGGATGTAGACTTCATGCTTATGCAAAAACTTCTGGTGTGACCCTATGAGGGGTGATAACCGCTAAACTTAAGTAAGTTATGGTGTTTGCCGATGCTGGTGTTTTTGATCGGCTACGAACTGTGTTTTACGTGTTCCCAATTATGTTCGGCAAAACATCGCTCCTCTGTATCGTTGTCCTTGCATTATTTTGATTATTCGTTGCAAAATATGTTTCCGTGTTAACAATGCCCGATTCCCTCTATGGCGCGCGCCTGCAGGGAATCACGGTAGTTGTATTCATCGTTGCTAAGTCTCGTGCATGGTTTGATGAATACATCTACCGTGATTCCCTGCAGGCGCGCGCCATAGAGGGAATCGGGCATTAAAATAAACATGAATTTGTCCTGATCGCGCCAGACCATAACCGGACTTGGAAAAACATAATTTGAGACACGCGTAATAGAATCGCTTTGACATAACACGATATGAAACAACATACTATATAAATAAATGAATAAAAAGAATTGTTTGCGCGGAAAACTTATTTCGCAACGAGTAATCAAACACAAGGGCAACAAAAACAGCAGCGATATTTTGCCGAGCACTAATTGAGAGCACGTAAAACACAATTCGTAACCGCTCAACACTTGACCAGTGAAAAGATTAAAAACCGCATTGGCTGACACTATAATTGAATCTCAAACTTCATTTGTCAGTTGTCACCACGAGATGCGAGATGAAGAAATCAATGACTTAGAACCTTTATAGTCCTTTACTTCCTTTTAACTGGTTAAAAAAGAAAAATTCTGTTCAAAAGAAATGCGGGAATCACAAAAGGATCGTTACAAATAAAAACGTAAATAAAAGTTTGACATAAAATGCGTGACAATTATGTGCTGAAAAGGACTAAGAAACAAGTGTAATTGGCGAAATAATCCGGCTCAACTTTTTGGATCAGCCTCAGACAATAGTTCTTTCGTTCTTGGTAGCTGGCAACTGATCGGAAAACAGATCGCTTTCACTTGACGTCACGGCGGCCATGTTGGTGGACCAGAACAATGAACTTTCTCTCCTTTGTGAACTAAGTTCTATTTTCATGTAAATTCTGTGCAAACGCTTTGTATTGTTTGGTCCACCAATATGGCCGCCTTGTCACTCAAGGGAAATGCATCTATTGTGGGTCTCATAATTTAGCTGCACTGCTGGGGGCGGGGGGCACAGGCGGGTCGCATAAATTTTAGGTTTTTAGTTTTTTGCAACAATAGCTAAAATATTTTCATTGACGGTTATAAACCAAACGAAGCGATTTCTAAACGCAACGGACAGCTAGCGCTAGGATTTCATGGTTGACTCTTATTGACTGTTTCCCAGAAATTAGTGTCAAGTGAAATAAAACTCAGGCGCATGACGAAAACATCGTGTTTTATTTAACCCGTATTCCTTCATGCCAAACGTCATGATAGAAATGAAACAATTAAGATCAACGCTTAATTACAAAACCAGTTCCAGGGTTTTTATCTTTTTACTTTTAACTGCTTTTGACTTCGTAGGTAGCTCATTTCTTTTGCCATAGTCTCCAGGTGGAGGGCAGGAGGCTTGCTTATTGAAACTCCCCTTCAATACATTACTCTGAAAAGCCCCCCGCATGTTTCCAGGATCCTTGTATCGGCCAACAACAAACAGGCAGTTGTCAAACTTTTTGCCATTAAAGCTGTAAGATCCTCTGGCGTAACCTATGCCAAGCTGCGTGCTTCCCCTCCACACAACTTGAGTGAAGTGGCCCGTGGCACCAGAAAATTGCCCATTATTGAAGTTGTATCGACAAACCTCGTAATACCTGCAATAACAGTTGAAAAAGAGTGCAATTAAACCTGTATTTAGCTATTACCTAGCTTAAGTAGACAATATGCATTACACTGTTAACACTTGGCTAGTATTAGCACCATGTCGTACTTACCATGCATTGATGACTTTCTTAACTAAATCGGCATCACTGCCCGTACCACATTGTAGGCCCAGGTTCTCACCTTCGCCCTTCTTGTTTGGGTCATGCTCAAACAAACTTTCACGAGCAAGTTTGTCAGCATATCGCTGGGCGTTGTCGTTAAGTTCTGAAGTTAATCGCATAGCAGGAGCGTTGTGGATTCTCCGGTATTGATTATGCAAGTTGAGTCCAACTTGCCTTTGATTGGAACCTACAGCGAGAAATCTTTTAGTTGGCATAACTATACGAACAAAATTTTTAGCAACAGAAAGGTGAGGTGAAAGTAAGGCGAGGTGAGGCGAGGTGAGGCGGGGTCAGGTGTGAGGTGAGTTGTGGAAACGAACGAAAAGATAAAAGCTATTTTATTACCAAATTCGCGCGATGCCCGTATATGGTCTGGATATCCTTGTCATCCATTATCCGTACATAACAGATATCCTGCGATATACGCAGGTTGCTATCATTCGCAAAGCGCTGCATAACTGCAAGATTTTTAGCTGTAAAATACCTTTCGTTGACAATGTGTTGAATAATAAAACAATTATCCATCTCAATCTTGCGGGATATCGTCTGATTTTAGCCAACTCGGTCTACGGCCTCGTCGGATAAGTATCAGGTGATATTCCGCGCGATTTCGCAGGATAATTGTCAAATATCCCATGCCAATACATTGTCTCGGAGTGTAAAACATCCACGCTATATATGTCATCCCAAAATAACCACAATCTTGGACAAAACAGTTGAGACACTTCGCCAAACTGCCACTAATTTTTGTACCACAGTTCAGTTTTTCAACTTCCATCCCCCATTTCAATGTTGGCAATGCTTTCGTGTTGTGAAATGAGTTGTGAATTGGCAGCACAGGTGAGCATCACCAATCAGGGACTAATTTTGAATACCACCAGGTCAGAAAAGGGCCAGATTATCCGGTGTTTCCTTTAATCAGCCTTCCCCTGCTCATTTTTGCTCCACCCCACCGATACCTGCCATCCTGCCTCCCTCTCCGGTTGGTGTGCTGAACCCTGTGGTTGGACCTGTAGACGTGCTGAAAGTTCCTCCGCTTGGAGTTCCGGTTGTAAAACCAGTAGTGCCTGGTGTTGGTGCCGTGAAGCTGGGAGGCTGGAGGCTCGGTCCAGCGCCTTGCTTCTTAGCATTCACGCGGACATTCACGTCACCATTGGGTAGAACATTTAAGGAACCAGCCAATCGATAATTTCCTGGATTTAAGGCATTACCCTGCGCTTTGACTGTTGATAAGATAAAATCAATGAAAACAAAATGAATTAAAGGACACACACAGACTACCATAACTATGACGTCACGACCAAAGATCTTTCAGGTCTCCTGACAGCTCGCTCTGACATGAAGCTGTAATACCTGACCCTTGCCTATAACCCTATATATAATTTTTATTATCATACTTTGTATGATAATAATTTAATTTTTAGCTTAAGCTTTTAATCAATATTAATCAATTAGTGTAATCTAGGCATTTTTAGACAAATAGCCCCCTCAGTGGAAATGCTACAACTATTACTATAACTATTATTACTATTATTATAATTATTATTATTAACAATAACAGATATACAGAAACAACAAAGTAACGTAATAACAAAGCAAACGCAAACGATATAAGCTAGCAATATCTAACTAAGCAGCATTATATATATATATGGATATTACACGATGGCGAGAAGATATGAATTTTATGTTCGAGTGGCAGAAACGATATCTCACGAGTGAGCGCAGCGAACGAGTGAGATGTCGTTTTTGCCACGAGAACATAAAATTCATATCTTTGAGCCAACGTGTAATGTTCTTTTTATTATATGGAGACCAGATGTAATTGAAATTGCCAATTTTTATTTCATTGTTTTCGAAAACTCGAGCAAGTTTTATAAATCACTGTTCGTCTTCACAGAAAATACAAAGCACCCGTGTCCAGGATATAGAAACACTAACTGAATTCCAATCAAACAAAATACATGAAATACTTGTCAACTAAATATCGTAACACGTAAGAACTGAAAACATTACTGACTTTGACTTGAATCCGATGTGGCAATGTCTTGACGGCCGATAGTTTTCAACCGCTTTTCTTTTGTGCAATTCCTTGCGAAGAATTCTCTCTAAAAGCCTTGAAATCGTCAAGGCTTCTATTATCATGTTCTCGTCCTTGAGTTTTCCAGAAAACTCATTCTTTTTCGTCGCTTAATTAAACAAATTAGTCCTGCTTGTCGATGCTTGCTCACAACAAACCGGAACGACACAAGAAACCAAGTTCATTCAACAAAGTAGAAATGGCGCGAATCGTGACGTCAATGAGCGATATGACACTCGCAAGCGTGTCATACGGAAAATACGCCACTCAGGTCCCGGATGGAGTGGCGTATGGAATCTACGAGTGGTTTAGTTCCCAGTAAAACACTCTCGTCCATATAATAAATAAATAAATATATATATATATATATATATATATATATATATATATATATATATATATATATAGTGTATAGTACCAACAACAGGAGTATGTTTGATCCTGCTAGACTCTGCAGTAAGGTGGGTTCCTCACTGCTCACGTACGCTTCGAAAAAATTTTCGGATGTGGCAAACTTTAATTACATCTTGCTGACGCTTACTTAACATCTACAGGCATAAAACAAATGTAAAGAGACCTGGACTTAAGTATTAAATGGCGTTTTAGTGTGAGTTTCTTTATTTCCAGCTTGTTATTCGCCAGAAACGCGTATACGGAGTAAGCATATTTTTGAACTCCAAAGCTTGTTCGGGTAAATGAGACTTTTGTAAGCTAACATGCTTTTTATGGTTAAGTTTTCGAAGCTTTAGGACTTTGTCATGTGGTTCGACTGCTGCTAGTATAATTCAGCAGTTTCTGTAAGCAATATACGGCAGCTAAATCTAGTTCATTCCTAGAAATTTTCTTTTGCAAGTCACTATAAGCTACTGCAGTCTTTTTGTGGCCTCTGTTCAATTAAGTATGCTTTAATTTTTGGACATGGCTTTCATAAACTTCTGCAGTGAGCTGGAGGGGAAACCACTCAAGACACGACCCGATAGCTCTACATCTTCGCATGTTTTCTAAACCATCGCCACTGCTAAAAAGATGTCGGCGGGTAAACCGAAAATAAAATTGCATTTGCGTGGCAACCGCGTATCTTGGCAACGAGATACTGCGATGGGCCCTTTAATTGTTATGCATGGTTATCCAAATGTTTCATCGTTTCTGCTTATACTGCTGCTCATACGTCATGCGAATTAGTCGTAGTCTCAAAGAGACCTTCATTCTTATAAACGTTTTTAAAGTACAATAACATATGGCTAACTCATATATTCTCTCGATTTCGCATTAGGAACAGTTATTTTTGTCGATAAGTTTCTACAAACCAGGACCCCAGCTCACAATTAATCGAATTTGTAAATTTTAAATGCTTGACTTACCATCGTAGAAAAAAGATACCACACAAAAGACCAGTAACATAACTTTCGTGAAAAACCTGTAAAGAGTTAAAAGGTTTCAATGAAGTCTAAGCAGGCGGTTTGAGGCATCATGCCACGATGTTAAAATATGACAACACTACACTATGGAGGAACAAATTCTAATTTAAATTATTCTAGTTGTAGGATCGAGCTGTCAATAATTAATACAAGAAAGAAAAGGCAATTGGTTTATTTTTTAAACTTTTTGGGACACTCGAGATGGAATTGAAAAAAATTGTTACAGGTATTTTTCTGGGGCCGGGGCTCGATTTTCGGAAGAAAAAATTTTAAGTCTTGGAGTAATTTTTGATGTGTGTGGGAGTCTTCGCATCCTCTTATTCAAAATAATGAAATATGGGGAGGTCCACCCGAAATTCTCTTTGTTATAATTACCATCGACGAATCCAAATGAACAAAAGCGTCGTCTTTCGAAACCAGTAAAAAATATAACAGTTAATAATAGCTTTTCCTCTTGCCATTAATGCTACAAAGTCGTCCACAAAAGGCGATGGAACAAAAATGTAACTTTAAAGGGGCACTGTCACGGACATTTTTTGACTTTTTTAGTAAAACGGCACCAAAATGTACGACTAAGTACTTTCAACTATGCAGGAAATGCTCCTAGGACGAAGAGGGAAGGATATCTAGCAAATTGTTTAAAGAAGAGGGTGACTGTTAATAGTTTTCATCAATTTTTCAAAACCACAAGCACAAAACTTGAAAAAGTCAGGCTGACTTTTTCAAGTTGAGATCAAAAGCTCCCCATGGTATCACAGTGGTATCACTCTATACTTGGCTTCAGTACACTGATATAGTAATTTTAGGAGAACTTGACCACTGTTAATAGGTTTCCAGTAGTGTAAACACGTTTTTGGGCTGTTGAATTTTTGAATTTATTCTCGTGACAGTGCCCCTTTAAGCGCAACTAAAAATGCGTGAAAGTTTAGACGAGTATTTTAGACCTTGGAGTAAAGAAGATATGGTTACCCTTAAGGGATAAATCTACAACAGCCATTTAGATAGCCGAGTTCTCTTCTAGCGGCCTGCTATAAGTAAACAAACGACATCCGTGCTCTAGCCCGAAAGTAAATATCGAAAATATAGTATTGGAGAGAAACCCTTGTTAATTATTAAGTGAATCGGCTGTACAAACTCTGTGATATGAGATTTGTAGGTTTCAAGAAAGTGATTCAGAACCAACTTGTAATTACAAAATAATTCCTTACATAATAATTTTGTTCCCTTTTTAGTCAAAGAAATCGTGGACCTGGACAGCTCTCTTTGTTCGACGACTCTGCTTCCTAAATAAACGATAGCTTTATTAAACTATGACAGAAAACAAGAAGACAAAACTAAATTACAACAACAAGAAATTTCGACGTTTAACCATTAATAGACAATTTTGATTACAAATGTTAGAACAGTTTAAAAAGAAAACCACTTACCTGATGTCCACAACTTATCACAGTGATTCAACTGAAACTGATCATGAAAAACTGGCATTAGATAATATCGATTTACGCCTGATTGGATTCTTGTCAATGATTAATTTTTCACGCCCTGCACCATGAATACAATTATATTTTTTCCTTGCCAAAGACGTTTTGGTTAAAACCTGGCAGATGTTTTTTTTTTAACCAAAAACAATACCTTTTATTGCGTTGATTTCTCTTAGCTTCAACATACATTGAAAGAAATCGCTTTACTTATTATAAGTCATGATAGCTTAAAAGGGAAACAAAATTTGTTCGCATAAATAGAAAACTAACGATCTGTAACTTTCAAATCATAATTTAGATAAGAAATGTTAAATCGAAGTTCACAAAAGAAGATATGAAATCAGTTTGAACCCACAAAAAAAATACTTGTGCTATAAGATCAATTTATTACGGATCAGTTTTTTTGTCAGTTTTCCACGCCCAACACCATGAATGCAGTTTTATAGTTTGCGGTTTCAGGTTTATCTGGCTGATACATTTGCAGTAAGCAAATTTAAATTCGGTCTTTATTTATCGTAAAATATAAATTTTAGTAAATATATAAATAACTAAAACCCCAAAAGTTACCAAAGAAAACAAATACTTTATTGTGACTGTACCTGTACACTCACAAAAAAATGGGAAAAACGATGACAAGTTAATCGAGGTCCTGTGATTCTCGTATACAAAAATGGCTGCAAAATTGCCAGCTTTTTGACTAGGCCAGTAAATAAGTAAATTACAGGGACACCTACACCTGCTTATAGCCTAAGCATCATATATTTTCTGTTATACTCCGCGATGACAGATGGCAGAGCGGCTTGTTCAAAATTATATACAGTATGGGGCCCAGTTGTCGGCCACAAAACGAATTATCTATATCAAGAGACTCTCTTGTCTATATCAAAGAAGGATTAGTTACTTTTTCCATATATTAAATCAACTTAAAAACTTATTTTTGTTATTACGATGACAAAAATTAATTTTAATAAACTCCATATATTATTTTGAAGCTCGTTCTTCGGGTGGACATAATGTGTCACTTCATGTCTTCTGTCGTTATGTTACATCGACGTTTTACCTTATACTAGAATGCTTTCCTATTACGTTTCGTTGCTTTCAATGAATTATTGAGAACAAAAAGTTAGCCTTTTGAGTCTTCACCGGAGGAAAATGCACATATGCCAAAGGTCAATCTTTCGATATACGTCGCGTGGGATGATGAAGTCACACCACGTGACAATTCCATTATAATGTCATAACAGCCGCCATCTTGGATCCGTCATCTTGAATTTTAACATTTTTCCAAAACGTCAGAAAACCGCCCAAAATTACTGAAAAGTACTCAAAATCTATCACACGTGCAAAAAAAACTAACAAGGTGACAACAATTGCATTTAAGTTACATTTCATTAATAAGAACACAACAATTACAAATTTGGGGAAACATGTCTGTCAAAATGCCGTTTCCATGGTAACGTCAATTTCCTGACACAACACCCTACCCTACCAAATTATTCCCAGATAAATTTAAGAGAAAGTCGCAAAGTCTGGCAGCGTTTGGTTGGATCTTGAAAAAGTTATAACCGTTGAAAGTCAGCGCGGGCACTTTCCTCCCCCCCCCCCCCCCCCCCCCCATCCTTGGATAAGGTTAATGTGACTCAATGCATTTTTTTCTGGACCATACTTAATATTTTCAATTGGCCGTTTAGCAGACTTCAAACTTCCCGGTCTCGGATCGATTTGACATCTGCACCAGATACTGGATTGGATTGAAGTTTGATATGATAGACAGAAAAAAAACGACGGTAAACAGAAAAAAAAAAAAGAAATCAGCTAAACTCAAAAATTTTTTTTTCAGTTTTTATCCTTCACTGGCTATTAGACATCCTTAATATATATCTTGTTACAATCTGAACAGTTGAGGTTTTCTGAGAAGTGTTTATGTGAATGGTTACTTGTTCATGAGAGTGATATAACTGCCTTTTATAGCAGAAGTGAATTCCAGATGTTTTCATTGATTTCCGGCCGCCATGTTGGTGCCCAACTGCAAGGGCACCAACATGGCGTTTCCATACAGAGCTCTGTATATTTGTGTGGAACATCTTGACGGATAACTCGAGTACGGAATACCGTACAAACCCGAGACTTGGACAAAAATTAGAATATTTGGTAATTTTCTACAACGTATAATATTCTTGAGTTTTTTCACTCAATAGTTTTGGATTTACTTTTATGTGGCGTGACAGTAAAAACCAGCAATACTGCACATCAAATATACAATGTTTGATTTCGAATCAATCGCAAATATATTTCCAACCATGCTTCTTGCATGGTAAAAAGACCGAGATGCGGACACTGCGTTGATAAAATTACTGTTAAATAACGCCAAAAGGTGTTTACCTTACCTTGCATACCCCTGAAAGTTTTGTTGGTTTTGTTTATCGCGATCTATTGCGATCTCGAGACTTGGATTTTTTTATTTTATTTTACTTTATTTTTTGGGGTTGGGGCGGGGGGGGGGGGGGGGGGAGGGGTGAATTTTTCCACTGCCAGCGATTTTTCGAAAAGCTCTGCGATAAAGAAGGCGTTTGCACCGGCGAAAAATTTGCGTTACAAATTTACCATTTACAAAATTACCCTAAAATATTCAAATCAATGTGTATTGGATTCCTCCGAGAGAAATGCATTTTTGAAATTAAAGAAATTAAGAAAAATTGCATAAGAGTAGGAACAATTCCAATATCTCGTGTAAATTTCACATCGATCCGAGTCAGAAAGTCTGGGTCCAGAAAAAACTGTACTGAGACGCCTTTAGTCATATTAAGGTTTCACCACGTCCATGTGCAGCACAGGCCACGAGGATGTTTAACTACCTAGCTTAACAACCTCCAGAATATTTAAGACAATATCTCCGTTCTAAGGTGAATGTGAGTACTTTTTTTTATTTGACCTCTACTTTATGTCCTTGCCAGTACTTACTAGCATTAAATATTTATACTGAGCAAAATTTAATAAAGCGGTTTGAATTTGAAGAAGGCATTTTCTACAAAGGTTGTTTTATTGCATCAGTCATGATCCATACTATTAATAAGCTATCGAAGACTTGCTTAAGCCTGGCTCTTTCTGTCGTCCGCCTTTGTTTTGCAGGCCCATCTTTTTTCGGAGCCCTTCTGTGTTGTCATGCACCGGCAACTTTCCTCCAAGCATCCACTGAATGAGATCCTTACGATCCACTTTAGAGGGCTCATGATTTCAAATACCCTTGGCGCACCACAGTTGATCACGCCAGGCACATTCATGGACAAGCTAAGTGCCATGACACATAAAGGAACCTTGTTAGTTGTGGGACGCAGCTATAAGTCGTTGAGCTGGAAAGACGCAGATGAGTGAAACTCTTAATGGCATAAATTATCTACTGCTTCCAAGAAATTAGTTCAAGTAAAAAAAGCTCAGGCGCCTGACGACAACATCGTGTTTTATTTAACCCGTGTTCATTCATGCCAAATGTCATGATAGAAATGAAACAATTAAGATCAACGCTTAATTACAAAACCAGTTCCAGGGGTTTTATCTTTTTACTTTTAACTGCTTTTGACTTCCTAGGAAGCTCATTTCTTTTGCCATAGTCTCCGGGTGGAGGGCACGAGGCTTGCTTATTGAAACTCCCCTTCAATACATTACTCTGAACAGCCCCCTGCAGATTTCCAGGTTCCTTGTATCGGCCAACAACAAACAGGCAGTTATCAAACTTTTTTCCATTAGAGCTGTAAGATCCTCTGGCGTAACCTATGCCAAGCTGCGTGCTTCCCCTCCACACAACTTGAGTGAAGTGACCCACTGCACCAGAAAATTGGCCACTATTGAAGTTGTATTGACAAACCTCGTAATACCTGCAATAACAGTTGAAACAGAGTACAATTAAACATTTATTAAGCTATTACCTAGCTTAAGTAGACAATATGCATTACACTGTTAACACTTGATTAGTATTAGCACCATGTCGTACTTACCATGCATCGACGACTTTCTTAAGTAAATCGACATCACTGCCAGAACCACATTGTAGACCCACGTTTTCACCTTCGCCATTCTTGTTTGGGTCATGCTCCAACAAACTTTCACGAGCAAGTTTGTCAGCATACCGCTGTGCGTTGTTGTTAAGTTCTGAAGTTAGCCGCATAGCAGGAGCGTTGTGGATTCTCCGGTATTGATTATGCAAGTTGAGTCCAACTTGCCTTGGATTGGAACCTACAGGGAGAAACCTTTTGGTTGGCATAACTATACGAACAAAATTTTTAGTAACAGAAAGGTGAGGTGAAAGTAAGGCGAGGTGAGGCGGGGTCAGGTGCGAGGTGAAGTTTGTAAACGAACGAATTCGATTCTAAGAAAGATAAAAGCTATTATATTACAACAAATTCGCGCAATGCCTATATATGGTCTGGACATTTTTGTCATCCGTTATCCGTGCATAACAGATATCCCGCATTATTAAAAACTAGCAATGGTATATTACAATTCCTGTGTATTGATTGGTTAGCAGGAAATGGTATATGAGCTCATATACCATTGACCATAAATATCGTAGCCGATACGCGTCAATGAAAACAGCTGGGGAGCTTTAATATTGCAATTCCTTTGGACATTTTTAATAAAACAATTATTCCACTCGCGCTTGTTGGATATGAGATCGTTATAGCAACTCGGCGCTAGGCGCCTCGTTGGCGGCTATCTACCATCTCATATCCAACGCGCACTCGTGGTCAAGATTTTAGCTGTAAAAGACCTTTCGTTAACAATTTGTTGAATAATAAAACAATTATCCCTCTCAATCTTGCGGGATATCGTCTGATTTTAGCGAACTCGGTCTACGGCCTCCTCGGATAAGTATCAGGTGATCTCATATCCAACAAGCGCGGGTGGAATAATTGTGTTATGAAAAATGCCCAAAAGAATTGTAATATTTGAGCTCCCAGCTGTTTTCGTTGACGCGTAGCGGCTACGATATTTGTGGTCAATGGTATATGAGCTCATATACCATTGCCTGTTAACCAATCAAAACGCAGGAATTGCAATATACCATTGCTAGGTTTTAATAATTGTTAAATATCCCATGCCAGTGCATTGTCTCGGATTGTAAGACATCCACGCCATATATGCCATCCCAAAATAACCATAATCTTGGACAAAACTGTTGAGACACTTGGCCAAATTGCCACTAATTTTGGTACCACAGTTCAGTCTTTCAACTTCCATCCTCCATTTCAATGTTGGCAATGCTGTCGTGTTGTGAAATTAGTTGTGAATTAGCAGCACAAACATAAACAAAGCTCACACAGGTGAGCATCACCAATCAGGGACTCTTTGTGAATACCACCAGGTCAGAAAAGGGCAAGACTATCAGGTGTTTCCTTTAATCAGCCTTCCCCTGCTCATTTTTGCTCCGCCCCACCGATACCTGCCATCCTGCCTCCTTGTCCGGTTGGTGTGCTGAACCCTGTCGTTGGACCTGTAAACGTGCTGAAAGTTGGTCGGCTTGGAGTTCCGGTTGCAGAACCAGTAGTGCCAGCTGGTGTTGGTGCCGTGAAGCTGGGGGGTTGGAGGCTCGGTGTAGCGTTTTGCTTCTTAGCATTCACGCGAAGATTCACGTCACCATTGGGTAGAACATTTAAGGAACCAGCTAATCGATAATTTCCTGGATTTAAACCATTACCCTGCGCTTTGACTGTTGATAAGATAAAATCAATGAAAACAAAATGAATTAAAAGACACACACAGACTACCATAACTATGACGTCACGACCAAAGGTCTTTCAGGTCTCCTGACAGCTCGCTCTGACCTAAAGCTGTAATACCTGACCATTGCCTATAACCCTATAATTTTTATTATCATACTTTGTATGATAATAATTTAATTTTTAGCTTACGCTTTTAATCAATATTAATCAATTAGTGTAATCTAGGCATTTTTAGACAAATAGCCCCCTCATTGGAAATACTACAAGTATTACTATAATTATTATCATTACTATTATTATAATTATTATTATTATTAACAATAACAGATACACAGAAACAACAAAGTAAAGTAATAACAAAGCAAACGCAAACGATATAAGCTAGCAATATCTAACTAAGCAGCATTATATATATATATAGTGTGTAGTACCGACAAAGTAGTTTATGAGTATGTTTGATCCTGCTAGACTCTGCGGTAAGGTGGCTTCCTCACTGCTCACGTACGCTTCGAAAACTTTTTGCGATGTGGCAAACCATTGCCTATAACCCTATAATTTTTATTATCCTACTTTATATGATAATAATTTGATTTTTAGCTTAAACGTTTAATCAATATTAATCAATAAGTGTAATCTAGGTATTTATAGACAACATTAACAATAGCAGATAACAGAAACAACAAAGTAACGTAATATAAAGCAAATGCAAACGATATAAGCTAGCAATATCTAACTAAGCAGAATTATATACCTTATTATAGGAAATTAACGCTTCATGAAATTAACGCGAATTTGGAAAATTCGTGTTAATTTAAGTCGCGTTAACTTTTGTGAGCGTTAAATTCCGCGCCCTTATTTTAGTGGAGCGTTAATTTCCGCGCCATTAATTAAGTGGATTGTTAAGTTGGACTTTTTTTAGCATTGTTTTATCAGGGTTGAGATCAACCGGCCTCGTTGGCGCTGAAAAGAACGCTCGAAGTATCGAGATTCGTTTGGGTTTTGGATTTTGTTAACTTGTTAAGAGTGTGTTACAATAAATTTGTTCCAGTTTTCTTTACAAGTTCCATTTCTTTCTGTGGTCGCATTAATTTCCTTCACTTTGAAATTTTTGCACCTCTTTCGCGTTAATTTCCTCTATTGGAAAGTAATTTTTCCTTCACATCGCGTTAATTTAAGTGGCGTTAATTTCCAATACCTTAATTAACACGAGCGTTAATTTCCTATAATAAGGTTTAGTAGAATTCTACTAGTACACTAATGCAAATGCTGGAATGTGATTGGCTGAGTTATTGAACACTATCAGCCATTAGTGTGCAGTTGCCGAAGGTCGTCCACGAAATGGGACGTTTTTATCGTTTTTCCGAAGTTTTGGAAGAAAGTTTAAATGTAAATGGATAATAAATTCTCGAGAAGAGTAAAAGAAGGACATTAGCGGTTTCTTGACTTTAAAAGCTTGAAATTATTGAAAAACGGGTGCACGCGCGTAAACAACTGCATATTTACCAAGGACAATTCAATGCGTGCGATTTTGTTAAAACGTTAAGTTCGATAATACGTAGGAAAATAGTTAGAAACCATTATTTGCGTTTATTTCAGTCAGAATTCTACTAAAACAATTAGATTATTCGCTCTCAATTTCTATGAGGTGATAGTTGATTCGGCCTGCGGCCTCATCAACTATCACCTCATAGAAATCTCGAGCTCATAATCTAATTGTTAAATATAGTGTAGTACCAACAAAAGGAGTATGTTTGATCCTGCTAGACTCTGCAGTAAGTTGACTTCCTCACTGCTCACGTACGCTTCGAAAACATTTTCGGATGTGGCAAACTTTAATTACATCTTGCTGACGCTTACTTAACATCTACAGGCATAAAACAAATGTAAAGAAAGCTGGACGTAAGTATTAAATGGCGTTTTAGTGTGAGTTTCTTTATTTCCAGCTTGTTATTCGCCAAACACACGTAAAAGGAATAAGCATATTTTTGAGAGCGACAGCTTGTTCGGGTAATGAGACTTTTGTAAGCTGACATGCTTTTTATAGTTTAGTTTTCGAAGCTTTAGAACTTTGTCATGTGATTAGACTGCTGCTAGTATAATTCAGCAGTTTCTGTAAGCAATATAGAGCAGCTAAATCTAGTTCATTCCTAAAATTTTTCTTTTGTAAGTCACTATAAGCTACGTAAAATATTATCTTACTTTTGTGTCACTGAAGAGCAAGTAAACTTACTACAGTCTTCTTGTTGCCTTTGTTCAATTTAAGTATGCTTCAATTTTTGTCATGGCTTTCATAAACTTCTGTAGTGAGCTGAAGGGGAAACCACTCAAGACACGACCCGGCAGCTCTACATCAGTCTTCGCATGTTTTCTAAACCATCGCCACTGCTAAAAAGATGTCGGCGAATAAACCGGAAATAAAATTGTATTTGCGTGGCAACCGCGTATGTTGGCAGTGAGATACTGTGATGGGCCCTTAAATTGTTATGCATGGTTATCGAAATGTTTCATCGTTTCTGCTTATACTGCTGCTCATACTTCAAATAGTCGTAGTCTCAAAGAGACCTTAATTGTTATAAACGTTTTTAAAGTACCTAACATGGCTAACTCATATATTCTCTCGATTTCGCATTATGAACAATTATTTTAGTCGATAAGTTTCTACAAACCAGGACCCCAGCTCACAATTAATGGAATTTGTAAATTTTAAAGGCTTGACTTACCATCGTAGAAAAGAGATGCCACACAAAAGACCAGTAACATAACTTTCGTGAAAAACCTGTAAAGAGTTAAACGGTTTCAATGAAGTCTAAGCAGGCTGTTTGAGACATCATGCCACGATGTTATAAAATAATAACACTACGCTATGGAGGAACAAATTTTGATTTAAATCATTTTGGTTGCGGAATCGAGCTGTCAATAATTAATAAAAGAAAGAAAAGGCAATTGGCTTATTTTTTTAATATTTTTTGAATATTGGACATGAAATTTGAAAATATTTGTTATAGGTATTTTTCTGGGGCCGGGGCTCGATTTTCGGAAGAAAAAGTTTTAAGTCCTGGAGTAATTTTTGATGTGTGTGGGAGTCTTCCCATTTTCTTATTCAAAATAATGAAATATGGGGAGGTTCCCCCGAAATTTTCTTTGTTATAATTACCCTCGACGAATCCAAATAAGCCAAAGCGTCGTCTTTCGAAACCAGTAAAAAATATAACAGTTAATAATAGCTTTTCCTCTTGCCATTAATGCTACAAAGTCGTCCACAAAAGGCGATGGAACAAAAACATAACTTTAAACACAACTAAAAATGCGTGAAAGTTTAGACGGGCCCTTGGAGTAAAAAAAAATATGGTTACCCTTAAGGGATAAATCTACAAAAGCCATTTAGATAGTTGAGTTCTCTTCTAGCGGCCTGCTTTAAGTGAACAAACTGTATCCCTGCTCTAGCCCGAAAGTAAATATCGAAAATATAATATTGGAGAAACCCTTGAAATTATTAAGTGAATCGGCTGTACAAAATCTGTGATATGAAATTTGTAGGCTTCAAGTGATTCACAACCTACATGTAATATTACAAAATAATTCCTTACATTTTAATTTTGTGCCCTTTTTAGTCAAGCAAATCATGGACCGGGACAGCTCTCTTTGTTCGACGACTTTGCCTCCTAAATAAACGATAATTAAACTATGACAGAAAACAAGAAAACAAAACTAAATTACAACAACAAGAAATCGCGACGTTTAACCATCAATAGACAATTTAGATTTCAAATGTTAAAACAAAACAAAAAAAAACACTTACCTGATGTCAACAACTTATCACAGTGATTCAACTGAAACTGATTGTGAAAAACTGGCATTAGATAAGATCAATTTACGCCTGATCGGATTCTTGTCAATGATTAATTTTTCACGCCCTACACCATGAATACAATTTTATTATTTCCTTGCCAAAGATTGGTTGAAACCTGGTACATTTTTTTCTCAAAGAAATTGACCCTTTTTAACCAAAAAACAACAACAGTACCTTTTATTGGGTCATGAGTTCTCTTAGCTTCAACATACATTGAAAGAAATCGCTTTACTTATTATAAGTCATGATAGCTTAAAAGGAAAACAAAATTTGTTCGCATGAATATAAACATATCAAACTTTGGCTCCGGTTTTGGCGGACAATGGCACGATTCCACCTTCCTTTTTATGGATATTTCAATTGTTTGCAGCAATGAGCGTCTTTTGTTACCAGAACAAAGGTCTGAAAGAACCGACGCTTAGCCAATTTCCGAGCGCGAAATTCAAAATCTTCGTTGATGACCAGGTGGTGACAATTAATCAACTCTTCTAGGGGTGGGTAAATGAAATAGTCTCCTCATGCAACAACAGATTAACTGGCGGTACGGAAGGGGATCGGAGATTTTGTAAAATTCAAACCGACGAGCTTAAAAATGAAACCTCGTTGAACTTTTTATTTAAACTTCTGCACATTCGAACCGAAGAGGTTTGAACATAAAGCCTCGCTTAACTTTTAATCAAACTTGTGAACATTCGAGCCGACGCGCGTTAAACATAAAACCTCTCTGAACTTTTAATCAAACTTGTGAACTGCATGATCCGAACCGACGCGCTTTGAACATAAAGCCTCGCATAACTTTTAATCAAACTTGTGAACATTCAAACCGACGCGCGTTAAACATAAAACTCGCTGAACTTTTTATTCAAACTTGTGAACATTCAAGCCAACGTTTTCAACATGAAACCTCGCTGAACTATTTATTTATACTCATGAACATTCGAACCGACGCGCTTTGAACATAACGCCTCGCTTAACTTTAAATCACACTTGTGAACATTCAAACCGACGCGCGTTAAACATAAAACCTCGCTGAACTTTTTATTTAAAGTTGTGAACATTCGAACATACGCGCTTTGAACATAAAGCCTCGCTTAACTTTTTATTCAAACGATCTGTAACTATCAGATCATAATTAGATAAGAAATATTAAATCGAAGCACACAAAAAATACACATATAAAATCAGTTTAAACCAAAAATTTACCTTTGTTACAAGTTCAATTTATTACGGATCAGTTTTTTTGTCACGCCCAATACCATGAATGCAGTTTTAAAATTTCCTTTCCTTTCCTTTCCGGTTTATCTGGCTGATACATCTGCAGTAAGCACCATATGCCCACAGGAGATGGAAATGTATTAAACATTTCGGTTCCTTGGTGATTTGAGGGCTGTGTGGCCGGCAATAGGCTAGGAAAATACGCAGAAATCGCAAGGAATATTACGGAGTGAATTTTAGCCGAAAAATAAAAGCGTATAACAAATCGTATCTAAATAAAATACAAATTTAATCGAAACCACGAATTTTAAGAAGCAGTAAACTGAACAAACAAGTTTTTAGAAGAACAAATTCACGTTGCTTCGATCGCTTCAACTCAACGTGTTGACGTCCTACATCGAGTGGAAGGACAAGACTTAAGATAACGAAAGTACAGGAATCAGTATATATTTGGGTAAAATACTTTAAAAAATATATATATATATTCGTTTGTGACGAAAAAAATCCCGCGTTGAACATAAAGTGGCCGAGAACTGGACCCGACCGAGAAGTGGGCCCCACACCGTATATTTATTGGTAGCCACTTCCGCTCGCACCCTTTAAACCAGTCGTTGTTCCCTGGATTTGTATCTATTAGCTTCCTGTTTTCCATTTTGTACATTTCAAAATCAGCATCATATTTCCAAGTAGACAGCTTCAGCACTTGGTGATTTTGAAATATCAGTATCATTAATTCTATTCATTACTTGAACCAACTAATTTGCGATTTAAGACTGCAAACAGTCTCGCGAATGTGAATTATCTAGATCGAGCACCCTCATTCTCTTGTCGCCCACTACCCCTCGGAACGAGTTACTTCATTAGTTCTTAAAACAATAGATAACAGGTCATAACAATGTCCCTAGCCCTGAATAATAATAGAGGTAGTGTTTACAGCGGGCAAATGAAAATAGAAGTTCCAGAGAAGTAGTGTCTCACCTCGTTGCTTTCCCCTGATTTGCATAATTACAATTTTTCTGTCGCGCGTAGGATTTCACTAGCGTCCAAAAAGAAAGAAAGAAAGAAAGAAAGAAAGAAAGAAAGAAAGAAAGAAAGAAAGAAAGAACACATTGGAGGAGAAAAAATATCGTGCGCTTACCGGAACCGTGTGTTCAATACTCGCCCTCCCTGCTTTCTGATACAGTGTATCAACGCATTGAGCTTACTAAACAAATAGGTCCGTATCGCGCACATGTGTCTAAAGCGTTGTACTGCAGGGTCAGGGAATAAGGATTTAGCTGGCATAGAGAAGAAGTTTGGAGAAAGGGTAAAAATATATGCAAGCTTCAACGTTATAGAAACACGGGTAGAAGTAATAAACATATGCAATTTGACCTAGGCAAATTTTCTGAAGTAGATGTTTCATATAATATTTTGGTTAATGAGTGCTAGCTGAGATAATTGCTATTTCAAGCCCTTTAATTGCAAAAATATTTTTTGTTTGGTGAGGCTGATTGAAAATGCTGAAAAACCTGAAGAAAATAATTTTATTCCGTCCACCATAGGCTCGATTTCCGCCGTCCTCTCGTGTTCGGTCTTTCCTCCCCGAGAAGAGACGGCTGCATGGTGTCTAAAAAAGCAAATGTTACTGAGAATCGTGACAGGCCAACACAGACTCCCTACTGCGGATTTGTCTTTGTTTTCGACATGTTACATGTTTGCTTGATGCTCTGCTCGAGCGGTTTGATTTGGCTCACTTCTATTTGCAAAATGTTCGCTCTGAACGGACAAGATCTGAGAATTTTTCGTCAAAGACGATGATTACTTGCATTTAAACAGCTAAGCTCGGCTGTCTAATTAAACTGTTACAAATATTGCAAGATGTGTTGTATCTTATCACGGATGAAATATTTATCTTTGTCCGGCTTCACCAGAGACTGCTGTAACTTAATACCACGTAATAGCTATTGAGTTTGTTTTAAAGAGACCCGAAGCTAGTTGTGGCTCCAACATTTGCGAACAGCAATGGACTTGAATGTCGCCCTCTCTTTCACGATGTCAATAACCACCGGTTCTGACTGTAGGTTGAATTACAAAATCATTTTCACCATTATCCAGCTCCTCTAATGCTTTCTTGTTGTAAATCTTTCAGGTTTAAAGTTTAAAGCGCTCCAAAACATGAACGCATGCCTTGTCAAACTACACTCTCGCATTCGTCATTTTCAAATCAGCTCCAGAAAAATAATTTATTCTGCCTGCACGATTTGAGCAGGTGACGCTCTGATTGGTGGAAATCAACAATGGTCAATCCACGCGTCCAGCCTTCTTTTCGGGGAGGAGCGCGGGCTCATTCCCCGAACAGCGGCTGGTAATCGAGCCTAGTCCACCATTGTAGAAACGAAAACGTTAGTCTCAGTTGTCACGCATTCTCGTTCAAGTATTTTCATCTTTTCTGCTTATACTGCTGCTCATACATGAACTTCATCATGAAAAATATTCGAAGAGACCTTTGATTACAAAAAGTAGCGACAATAATTTGTTTTTCCGGGGATTGCCGCTCGTTGCGTTACAGGCTGCGTCATTATTTATTCTCATCGATCATAACTTTCGGCCAATGAGCGCGCGGGAAGTTTTTCAGTTATTAAATAATTGACTTATAAATAGTGCAATTGTTAAAGGGACGCTGTCAGACCTAAAATATCATATTTTATAACAATGGCCTGAAGCTTGCTATAATTGCGCTTTATTGTCTTGTAATAGGAAGGGAAAAAATTTTAAAGTGATAAAAGCAAAGAATTATCGACTAAGAGGAAAGATTGACTAATAAAAGGTTCCATATTTCACAAGAATGGCAGCTTTGATTTCTGGACATCATGTCCAAACATCAATCGCAATCCACTTCCATCCTTGCAATCCTGTACTTCTTCCTCAAAATAACTGCTCTATCTTGTTTTGTGGGATCTTTTTATCAAATTTTTTCGTGTATTTGGTGGCTTTTGGCAGTATATGAGGAAATAAGAAAATAGAAATTTCTATGATCAGCCGACTGATAGTGTCCCTTTAAGTAAGATAAGACAAAACAAGACAAGGCAACATTTATATCTTTAATTTCCTTAGTAGGCCATACGACTTTCGTGAGTTTTCTTTCCATTAGAACACATGCATTCTCCTCGCAAAACCAGTTCCATAGAGGGTTTCTGCACTTGTCTTTGCTAAAAGATTACTTTTCTTACTCCGTGGCGGGGGACATGAGGCTTTCTTATTAAAGCTTCCCTGGAATACATTCTGCTTAGTAAAAGCGTTCATCATGTTTCCTGGTTCCTTGTATCGAGCAACTACAAACAGGCAGTTGTCAAACCGTGTTTTCCCGTCAAAGCTATACGATCCTCTAGCGAAGCCTTCACCAAGCTTCAAGCTTCCCTTCCATACAACTTGAGTGAAGCGGCCCATGGCACCAGAAAAACTCGGATTGCGGAAGTCATAGTCACAAACCTCATAATACCTGTAACAACAGTTAAAACAAATTATTCATTATTTTTGCAAAAAATACCGGGCGTGTAAACAAAGAAACAAAAATACGTCAGACCCCCCCCCCCCGTCATGAATACTTCGAGTACACCCCCCCCCCCCCCCCCCCCCCCCCCCTGTGAAGGTAATATTTTATGGCATTGCATAAGATAGTTATGCATCACTTTCTCGTGGTTACCATTGGATATCCCAGTTGTCACTTGTATTTTCTTGGTAAATACAGCTAACTTGAGGGTATTCCATAGTATACCATTCGAAAGCGTTGCCGTAAGGACCCTAGGAGGACCACAAATTAAAAATATTCGTGTTAAGGAGCTCCTCCCATGAAGCGAATTTTAGTGTTTATTCTATACTTAGCTCTTATTAGGGTCTGTATGGGAAATCTTGAGCGAGGTCGTAAATACAGACCGAATACCGTGAGATCTGTACTCACTACCGAAGTCAAAATTCTTCCTTAGACCGACTAGGCTCGGTTAATAAGATGTTTATTATCTGGGTAAACAGGAAAACTTAAATTTGACTCTTTTATCGACTGAAAGAATATTTAGAGTCGCTTTTTTTAGCTTCTGGCCTTGAAAATACTAACTAACAAATACTCCAGCTGGGCCCAGTTGTTTAACGAGTGGATAACGCTACCCACCGGATAGATCACCATCCAGTGGATAAGTGTTGACAAAACGAACTATGCTATCTGACTGGATAGTGATTTATCGGGTGGATAGCATTATCCATCCTTTGAACAATCGGGGCCTGGTTGAACTTAAAATTTCATTGCCAAAGCGGGTTTGCTCGTTATTTTACTATTTTCTCCTCGAGCGTCTTAGCTCTTAATTTAGCAATTTTAGCAAAAACAATTCATTGGTTTTGTATTTTCGTTTGGTCATGTCTCACCGCATGTGTAACCGATCTATATGAGTAGATACTGGTCTTTATAGACAAAACTAGACCGCAGTAAATATCGACTTTAGCCAATCAAATTCGTCAGTTAGGTTGTTCCCAGTCCTTCTGAGACACGGCCATTAAACGAGTACGTGTGTATTTCATATTGAAATCACAAGCATTAAAAGCATAAAATTCAACCTTGAATTCCTTTTTTTTGTTACTTAATCACCATATACCTGTAAATGAAAACAATGTTAAAATGTTAGACATTCATCTAGTATGTGGGTATTTTGAAATAAACTTAACGTACTATAACTAGCTGGGTACACAATATATTTCGTAACAATCATGTAGCGATGTAGCTTTTCAGACCATTTTTTTATCAAAACAGTTAGACATGCATCAAAGCCAGTAAACAGCAACAGGTCGTACTCACCAAGAATCGACGACTTTCTTAACTAAATCTGAATCACTGCCCTTGGCGCACTCTATTCCAATGTTCTCACCTTGATCTTTGTTATTTCTGTCATGCTCAAATAACCTTTCACGAGCTAGTTTGGTCGCATATTGCTGAGCATCAATGTTAAGTTCCTGAGATAACCGCGTTCTAGGAACGTCGTGGATTCGTCGGTATTGATTATGCGTGTCGAGTCCAATCTGCCTCTCAATGGAACCTATGTTAGAGCAATGAAAAGTGGCTAGTATGGCAACAGATGAAGAAAAGGAAAATGGGCTAAAGTAAGATGAGTTGAGGTAATAAGGTGAAGTGACGCAGAAGAGGTCAGGTCAGGTAAAATAAAATGAGATAACAGGAGATAGTTATGGATGAGGCAGGGTGGGGCCAGGTGAGTGAGGTGAGGTAAGGCGAGTTGAAGCGAAAGTGACCTGAGGTAAGGTAAGGTCAGGCAAGAAATTTAAGGTGAAATAGTTAACCCTGCAGGACTAAAACATTTTTTTGGGAGTGAATAAATACTGGTATAATATTTTATAAGAAATCACTACTAAATACAATAGGTAAAGGTAAAGTCACGTGGCCCATACACCAACGCGTATCCCAGTTTCATTACCATCAAGCGATAAGGAGTATTTCTGTTCTCTAATGGATGGGGGTGTATCGCAGGGTTATTACCCCCTAGCACTGCATTTGCAGGTACCCATTAAAACACGTGGATGGAGAGGAGCACTTTCTCCAAGAACACAATACAGTGACCGCGGCCATTAGGCTCGGTACCGGAGGTTTCAAAAGGAAGATGTTACATGGGCTGTCACTCTCCAATCTGTTGGTATTTAATTTCAGGAATGGGAGTGTACCCCCTATAAGGCAACCTTGATTGATGTGTCCTTTAAATTAACGACAGGCATAGTATTTAGTGTGGCCCAATGGCTTTTGCGGTTCCCATTGGGCTAGCGTGCAAGACTCCGCACCGAATGGTCCGCTAATCACTCTCACCACGTAATACCTGCATTTATCTTTGCTTCTGTTGGAGTTGTGGTGATCCCTGCCTTTGAAGGTGCATCAGTTGTCGTTGCCGTTGTAATAGCGCTGGTGCTAGGTGTTGTTGTGAGGCCTCGAAGTTTGACGCTTTCGACTGCACCTATCGTTTTAGCTTTCAGGCTAAGATTCATACTTCCATTTGATAAAACGTCTATTGAACCAATTACGTTGTACTTTCCAGGTTTGAAAACATCACCTTTAACTGTAATCAAGAAAATTAAAACAGAGCAGACCATGTATACAAAGTCAATACCTAAAAGCAGTTTTTTTTTTTTAAGAGGAGACATTCAATGACGATGATGACTTTGATAATTACGATATGAACTATGATAATTGATAGCTATCAGCTATTTGATAACAAACAAACATAAAAAAACAACCTAAGAAAAATACATCCAACCCAAAATTATCTTACTCTGCGCTGGTCACAAAACTTATACCACACGACCAACAAGCAACACACAACAAATTAATGTCAGCGCACGTTAGATCCTAAAAAACTTCAGATATATAAAAGTCGATATTTTAATATCTACATCTATCATTTTAACTATCTACATCTGTCCAAGTAATTTCTTACACACTGAATACCTTGCAGGTTTACAATGTATGCTCTAAATGCCATTAATGATTGGTCTACTTACGATCAAAGAAAAAGGGTACTTCCAGAAACACCAATAGCATAACCATTGTGGAAAACCTATCAGAAAAAAACTGGCATTTGCGTTAAAGATTTTGCACCATTTCAAAAGTAGTTTTTTGTTCCTTGGAAAAAATCATCATCGGAGACCCAGGGGCAGTTAGTGGGGGCGAGGGAAAGTCGTAACGGGCGAAAAAAAATTTCGGCGAAGAAAAGTAAAGTACGAAACGAGGAGCCGTACTTTACTCGATCAGTGGCTAGATCAAAGCGCATCCGGATCAGAAGGAAGGGTTTCAAACTCGTTGCAGATTTTTTCTTTGTCAGATACTCATGACTAACTAAAAAGTTTGCTTACTTCAATTTATAATTCGTTTGCAGAAACGCTGACATTTTCTTGTTGTTGTTGATTACTTAGGAGGTTAGTTTTGGTGGTTTTCTGACCTATGGCCATGGAAAAATTTACCATACTTATTCAAATAATATAGAATGTAATCGCTGGTAATCGGAGGTGTACGTGTGAACCAATCCCAAAGCAATTCTAACGTTTAACCATAATTGTTCGAAAAACGCGGCCGCTCACAACAGAGGGCAGAATAGCTAATAAATACTTCCGGTGATATTCGCCAGCAGGTCATCAGGAGCTCATTAGCCTTTGGAGCAATTCGGAAAGCTTAAGTCTTTGATCCAGAAAAGTCTTTAGATTTTATTAGAAGCCGAATCAACATTTAAATTTTCAGTCTAACTTAAGCAATTTTTTTGGAGTAATTGCTTTACGCTTTCAGACGGTAGTTTTAATTCATATTGTTGTCCAAATTTGGACAGACAAGAGCTGTAACGTTCTGACTCATTATATTTCTATTTAATAAGCTGTCGAGTTTCACTGGCGTCTGGGTCAGGGGTTGGCACCATATAATGAACAAGGTGGAGTTGACAGGTTTGTGGTTTTTGGCGCTATTCCCATACTTGCCGAAGAGATCAGAACTCCATTGAACAATGCCAGTCACAGTGACCCCACGGTCAATGCTCTGGGCCTTGTATCGCAATCTCTTTTGTTCGCGAAAAGGCAACCAACTGCCAAAAGGTTTGTGATAGTGCTCTAGCGAACTAAATTAACTCAATTATTTAAACGTCATTGATGATATTAAATCGGAAAAGAAACCCTAAAAATTAACTTTTTGTATCAAGTCTCTGTTTCTTGGTTAAATAAACTAATGTTAAATAAACTAATGTATTCTCTTAACTATGAAATCAGCCTTACATGTTTTGTCTCCTTCTCAGTCCTCGTCAAGATTTTTAACTTCTCCTGTGCCTTACCTCCTTTGTTTTCCTACCTAATTAACACATATTGCAACTATTCACCCAAAATGAGAAAACAGGAATCAATGTAGCCAAGAGAAACCAGAGGAAATCTATTCTGTCAACAAATGTGATAAAATGTCTTACTTACCTGAGTATAAATCAAGAATTTACTGCACCTATTCAACTGAAACTTTTGTTTCATAATAACAATTTCATGCCTGGACAAACCTTAGTCACTTCTTTACACCTCAGGTCTTTCTTTTCACCCGCTCTCGCAGGTTTTTCACAGCTTTTTACCCACAGTTTCTAATTCTATTGTGCAAATCGAATGCGTATCCACTCCATTTAGCTTCCTGAAAGGAGTCATGTCGCGTTTAATTCAAAATAAGACAACACTGTATTTTTAAGTGGCAAAATTATCTCTGGGATCAGATTATTTCCTTAAGGTCCTATTGGTCAGTGTCATTTTCCGTTTCCTCATAATATGAAACAGTTTCTTCTGAACCATACCTAATATTTTCAACTAGCCGTTTAGCGGTCTTTCCGGAATCGGATCGATAAGAAATTTGCACCAGATATTGGAACTGGATTGAAGTTTGATATAATATATATTTTAAGAAAAATCGATTATAACAACCAATGAGAACATGGAGAATTTGAAAGCAGTTACAAGGTCTTACAAGTGTTTTTATTTGATGATAATTTTATTCCCCTCTTCATTTTAACAATGTAAAATACATTACATCAGTTCCTTTGTACGTATGTACCTCCACTTCATTAGTGCTTTTTTGCGTGATTTCAACAGTACGAAAACTTAAAATAGGATTTTGGGAATTATTTTGTCATCATTATTTTGTATGATGATGATTGGGATGAAAATGTATATAACAGACAATAGTCGCGCATTCTTTCTATTTTCTTGCGGCGTGACTAAGTTTGTTTTTCAAATGGTTTCTCTTATCCACGGGAATAAGAGTAAAAGACGGTGCCTTTGATCTTCTCTTGCAGTAAGCTTCGTTGAAGCTCCCTCTCTTAACGTTCGTCTCCAGTCTCTGCGCTCCTATGTTGTTACCAGCGGGACTGTACCGTCCGACAACATAGACGCATACATATCCGGGAAATTTGGCATTTTTTCCCACGGCGTAACCCACCCCAAGCTTCCTGCTTCCTGACCAAACAACTTCAGTGAAATGACCTGTGCCCGCGGCATAATTCGGCTTGCCGAAGTTATACTCGCAGACCTCATCGTACCTGAGAATGAAATTAATTGGAAATAAGAACAATCTAATATCAGAGATTGAGGAAAGGTATTTCGTCACGAATGCTTTTATTTTAAGTTATACAGTTTTAATGTGCGAGTAGTTAACCTTCCACAATTGATTGATTGATTGTGTTCAGATTAGCTAGAAATCGACATAGCAGACGGATACAAAATTCTCTTTTTGCCAAAATTTCGCTCACCAATAACGTTATCATGAGCAACTTTTTGCTAGTAACCAGCTCTTAACTAATTAGTAACAAAAACTTCTCTTAACTTGGATCATCAGATTTAACAGACGACCATCGCCATTATTATTGCGTTCGACGATAGGCGAACGCATCCTAATCTTGTGGTGACCTGTGGTCCCGTGGTTGTCCTGTGAACGCGCAAGCGAAAGTCGTTCTATGTCGGTATGTCGGTATGTATGTCGGTATGTGGCAGGATGGCCTCGATCTCATGTGAGAAGACATTAGAAGGCAATTAATTGCGTCACACTAAGCCGCAAAGACAGCGCGCGCAAAAACAATTCAATTTAGCCGGAAAACTAAACGTTTCGGCAGTGCTTCCTTCTACAGTAGTAAAAAAAATGTCTGTGCTTCCTCGTGCGCTGTTGGATTAAAATTGTTTTGCTGATAGTTTCAAGTGATGTTGGACGCTTGTTGTTACTGTTTATGTTGCGCGCGCGGCCGTTTCAAATTTGTAAAGAAATTCCCACGAACGCACTCCATAATCCATGATTACTACTAGTATATAGCTCCAGTATTTGTTTCTAAACATCAGAGCAACAAATTCGAAATACACGATATGTAGCATACTCTTACCAGCGCTTGGCCACGTTTCGTACCATTCTGGTTATTTTATCGTAGTTCAAGGGCCCGTTTCGTGCAGGAGTACAAGACATTCCAATGTTTTCCCCCAGCCCTTTCCTGGCAAGAATTGCACTTGATTGGTGTTGCAAAACCCCTTTAAAGGCAATGTTCTGGGCAAATTTCTGAGCGTCGCAGATCATTTGCTCATCAAGTTGCAGATCAGGGGAGCCATGAGTACGTCGGTATGCATTATGGGCGTTCATTACCGCCTTGGCGATTATTATTACGTATACTAAAATGAGAAAACAAATCAAACTGTGGTAAGTTTTTGATGCATTTAAATAAGACTGTTTTTTGCTAAGAGTTAAATACAGCTATTGCAAGAAAGGTTGTCGGCAAATAAGGGCACGGGACAATCCCGAAAGGTAATCTGGGTTATGATCAATAAACTGTTCCTGACACTGTAGCTGTCGAACCTACTTTTGTTGCTTTCTTTTAGCACTCGCAAACATACGTCCATGGCTTCTCGCGCCATTTATTCAGATTTCACTTAAACCCACCCACAATACCTTTCGGGATCGTCGCATGCACTTTTTTTCCGATAACCTTTCTAGAAATAGCTGTATATTTAAATGATCATACAAGTAAATATGGTGACCCATAACTTCATCTTCATCAGTCTCAGTATTAGCTCGTTCAGTTTAGTCTTCTACGTAGGGAGTCCTCAGCAGCACTGTAGCTACAAAATTAAACCTGAGCGAAAGTCGCAGAAGAAGAGAAACTTTGTTTGTCAGCGCGCGTTTCTCAAGGCCATTTCGGACCCGGGAGCTATTAAAAAAAAAAAACAACTTTTATTTCTATCAAGTGGCGGTATAATGCCCGGCAAAAAACAGCCCTTTACGTTTTATCAGTGGAACGCTTCATTGCTAACTTTTAAAATAGATTAAAACTGAATCTTCATGACTGGTAAGCATTCTGCAAGCAATACAATTTTTCGCGCGCGCCTGGTCCTGTAAAAATGATTGGCCAATTTTGCTGTGGGGTTTGTGAAAAACTCGCGAATAACGTATGTACTCACTATCTCCTTAAAATCGACGGACAAACTTTGACTTGAAACATGTCCGACGCAAAATTGATTAACAATAACCGGATAGATGGAACGAGCGGCAACTAGCCAGTCACGTATCTTACAGTCAATATCAGCAAGGTGGATTTACATAACATCATCATCGACAACGATCCTTTTCATGACGGTCTCTTTCCAGATGCATGATCCACAAGAAGAACAAGTGATACTCCTGGATTCACGAACATCACCAAAATAAGCACTATTAATATCGGTATAGGTGGCTTACCTTTTCCGGGAATTAAGCAGATTTTATTTGGTAAAGCTCCACTTGGTTTTGACGTGGGCGTTACTGACGTTGTAACAACAGAGCCGGTAGTTTGCGCGCTAGTTGTTGCCCCAGCAGGAGAAGTTGGTTTGCTTGTAGGCAGAGTTAATGCAGTTGGAGCACTTGTTGACGGTGAGCCCAAGGTTGTTGGTGGGGCTAAAGTTGCTGTCGTAGTTACCACAGATGTAGTTCCTCCTGGCGTGGTAGGGCCACCACTCGCACTGGTAACCCCTACTGTAGTTGATGCTAGTGTTGTTCCCGCTGTTGGCCCAGTTGTTGCTAGTGTTGGTCCCGCTGTTGGCCCAGATGGGGCCGCTGTAGTAGAGGGCCCCGACGTAGCCGCTGATGTGACCAATGTAGTAGGGGGTCCTGACGATGCTGAAGTTGGCTGACTTGTCGAAGTCGCACCGGTCCCAGATGTAGATCCTCCAGCCGTGGTAGAAGCACCAACTGCTTTGGTGCTAACTGGCGCTGTTGTTGCTATAGTTGTTCCCGATGTTGAACCAGATGTAACTGCTGTAGTAGGCCCAGACGTTATTGCTGATGTTGGTTGTGTTGAAGCCATAGGGGTGGTGGAAGCTTCTGAACTACTGCCAATTGCCGGTGCAAAATGAACATTTACGAGAGATTGCAATTTGCCATTAGCAGGATCTAGGGTTAGATCCAACTTGAGGTTTCCGTTCTTTAGAGCTGCAGTACCCTTTATTCTGAACTTGTTAGGTGCAGCTGAGTCCTTATTTAATTGTCCAACTCTTCCTAAATTAAACACCAGAGAAAACTAAGATATATAATGTAAGTCAATTTTGCTGTGCCATATTTAAAAACATGTTTCCATTTTGCAAAGTGTACGGTAGTACGGCTGGAAATATTATAATTTAATTACAAAACATACGAAATAACTTTGAATATGTTATAGTTTAACAGTTTGGCTTTTGCCTCTATTCTACAAACACGTCTCTCTGCAATATAATATTTCAAAGTGCAGAGGGAGTGGCGAGTGTTTTATACTTAATTGCTGACGACTTGTTTGACATTTTGATCAAAGTCTCAGTAATACCTTACTGCGTATGTTCAGTTAAGGCGGAGGGTTATAAGATAAGAATAAGAATTGGATTTGAAAAAATCCTGAAATATTCCTTTTCATGATCTTCGCCTTTGGCGCTTGAAGCTTATTTTAGCATACAGGGTTTCCCTCTCAACAGCTACTTATAAAGGCATTATAAATTTATGAGAAAATGGTGGGGAAATGGGGATGTAAGATAAATGCATCTTCCCGTCCTGATTGCTTGCCTGGAAACTTGACGAGGCAATGCAGGAGATTACTAGGCCATTTTAAGGCAGTCAACAAAAGTAAATTATTTTCTTTTGTTCTCACAAAGACTCCCTTGCATACCTTTGTTGTTAAATCCAAACAGGTTTTTCCACAACCAGAGCTTAGGCTTCACAATGACAGTGTTTCCTGATCTAAGAGGATTGCTATTCCAGTTCCGTTTGCTTGGTTCTAAAGCGGTTTTGGACCACTCGTTCGCTGCCGAATAAAAAAATTGTGCTGCGAAGAACACAGAGCACAAGAATAGAATTTTCATCGTCGATTGCCAGCGTCGCCTTTGCGCGAAAAATTTGCCAAGGGGAGAGACCTGCAACTAAATAAAGCACAATAATTATGGTTAGCACAAGTTGGTCAGTTACTACAAAAAAAAATACCATTATTATTATTTGATTTTTGACTCGGTTGATTTCAACGGAATTTTCCAATTTTACCCACTCTAAGACATAAGGTAAGGTAAATAAAATGTTTTGTTTCGATTTAAAGTGAAATTAAAGTAGATGTTTTTGTTCAAAGCAATGGCCGGAGAAAACCAATTTCATTTCACAATCAAGAAATAAAGTGACTTTATTACAAATTCTGTCAAACCAAAAACGTGTTTAAAAAATTGTATTTAATGTCTCTTATGCTTTGGATTTCAAAATTTATCACTAAAATTCAGGACTAATGTGCCGTCATTCGAATCATGTTCAGGCGCTATTACGAAAGGTTTTTGGAGTGTGAAACGTCGAAATTAATCGCCTGTAGTTATCATATTTTTTACCTGCCTTGAAGCACAAGAAAATTCGGCCTCACAATTAATAGGTTCTTCTAGGAATTCATTCCATCGGAATCTCGCTAATTTTGATTCCCAAGATTTAGACGATTTCTGCAGCTAGCAAGACAGTTGTGTCAACTTACCTTTTTCAGTTAAATTGCGACAAGAAAATCCCAACTGGTAGCTTTTGCTAGTAGGGTTACTGTTGTTTCCCCCAAAAAATCAAATGAGAAGCCTATGGAATGCTCTTATTGGATCAACGTAGCTCAAATGCATTTCCTGTTAACTTGTCAGAAGGGACCGCCTCTTGTCGTGGTGGCCTGTATGTTTAATTGGCAGTAGGCGTGAAAAGCAAGATTGGCGCTAATGGAAATTTGGGATCCTCTTACCGAAAACACGATCAAGTTTCAGATTTTTTATGAAATAATGGATCAAATACTTTGACTATTTTACCATTTTTGCCCAACACTTTCATTTTTTTTTTATTCCAAGATAATTTTCATGAAACATACCGAGCGCAATAACGGTAAGTGCTTATTACTGCACAAAAGGAGGTAGGACTCTATAATCAGCTTCCCAGGGACATAGCTGGTCCTCAAATCTAAAACATTTTAGTAAATTGATAGCTATTCAAAACAATATTTTTGTCACTTGACGCAATTGTAAAAATATGATTTCGAAATCAGTTAACGCAAGTCTGTTAATGAAACCGTTTCTCTCTCATCGCTGTATTTCTATTCATAACAAAAATGTGAATAAAGTAAATTGCAGTAAATTACAAGGATTTCGCCTACAAAGAAAATGAACGTGTCTGAACATTGTAAATTATATAATTTATATAGAATGTTTTAAATTTGCGATCACAGCAATTTATTATATCTCTAAACAACTCCTGGATCTTTTAGCGACTTTCAGGTGATTCGGTGCAACGGGTACAACGGCTCAACTGTCGAAAAATAAATTTCGTAGCATGTGTAGCTGCGGTTTCATTTGCGCTAAACGAAGTAAAAATGAACAATGGAGCCGCGAGAGGAATGGGGAGAAGGGAGTCTTACTTGCTCCTCCCCATTCCCCACGGCTTCGCCGCTCGTTTTCATTGTTACGCTATTTGTTTTCGTCTCGTTTTGTGCCAATGAAACAACAAGCTACGTATACGCTGGCTACGAATTTCTTATCGCACATCTAGCTATGTTATTATACAGCTACTGTTATTGTGCCTCTAGCTTTCTGATTGGGTCAACTCAACTTAGATTATTAAATTCAATTGTAAATTCGTTTTCTAATCAGAATTTATAGGACTGGCCGGAAAATGCGTTTCTTCTGCGGCTAGCTGTATATCGACTGTATACCCCAGTAGCGTTTTGACGTGAGATGCTTTTCTATCAATTAAACTTAAGGTCTTTCCCCCGAAATAAAGGAAATAAACATAGGATTTTTGTCAAACTTTCACAAGTTGTTATCAATCATGTAGTGTTTCGAAATATAAAATAAAAAGAATAGGCCCCGGGGTCGGTTTACGAGATATCATCATCTCATGTTACCCCATAATTTCCTGTAATATCACCAAACAAACACACGTCTATTTGATCAGTTAACGCGTCTTTCCACTGGTACAGGAATCACATAACTAAAGCAAATCTTAAAACAACGTAATACATATGTTATATCGTTAACAAGGAACAATTTAATATATATTATATGGAAAATACTAGTAATATCAGACGGAATTGGCTCAACAACTTCCTCGCGTACGCGTTCTGGAGGTGTTGATTTTATCTCCGCGAGGAACCCATTTCTAGCAATAATTTAGTTTTCAAACATGTGATTTTTTTCTAACTCTTTGAACAAAAAGAGGATAATGATAGGTAAAAATTATTTGAAAAAGGTAGGTCCCCATGCTTGTTTAAGAGTAAATAACCATTCATTATCCAAGTGAGTTCATCCTCATAGCAAACTCATAAGGCCTTGGACGTGCGCGCGCTCTGAGCGCGCGCTAATGACGTAATAAATCGTGCGCAGTAATGATGCGCAGTGCAAAACAGGGCAATGACCTGCATAAAACTGCTCAGTGCACCCTGCAATTCGTGTGAGAAGAAACGCATTAAAACTTACATAAGTATTAACGGAGTAATTTCAATTGACTTTATTATATACGGAGCAATAAATAACGTCTTGGAGATGGGTTAATGGCTAATTTAAAATAAATAACATTTTTTTGTCTTTGTCGAGCTGTAACCACACTGTTAGCTTGTGGTTGCAGTTCATCAGTTCTTTTTTCAGTCCCACCCCACTCCGCGACAGCATTCCTTTATACTCGGCCCTTCTACTTCTAGTTCTTCTTTGAGTGATACAAACATTTGATTTCATCAAATGGTCGCTTTCTACATCCCGCGTGCATTTTACCTAATTTATTTGTGTTGTGTGAACAGTTTTAAGCAATTTCTTAAAAACGATTAAACACTGCTGTCAACCGTAAATTAATCAACGACATTAATATATTTATTTGTTGAGTTTTGTATGTATTTATTTGTGTGTTCTTCATTTATTTCATAGCTGTACTATTGGTTAACAAAACACGACGTACCAGATAGATAAACCCTGCTAAGTTCACAGGCTAATATAAATCATAATAAAGGACATAGCAATTCATGCTCATTGTAAAGAAATAAGTATAAAAACAAACGAGAATCATTATTAGCTTATCTCACGATCGATGCGCAGTTGAATCCCGATAAGTCAAACCTTTAATGGCAATCGCAAAAGGTTTCTATCGGGTGTGTTTGAAGGGGTTAAAATGAGTAAGAAAATGACCTGGGTGATCAGAAAAGGTTCGAGTTATCAGGATTCAACTGTAAATCAGTTGTTATATCAAAACGGGTTTCCGTAACTTGAGTAACCAATTTGCTATATTTATCTTTTTATTTTCTTCTCGTAATCGGAAGAAATGTAAGGTATTTACAGCACTTTTATGCCTTGGATGTGGGGTTTCTTAGCTCTGTAAACGACAGACCTGGGTCTTCCTTCGTCTTGATTTACACGGTTTGAAATGTATCGCTGCCGACTTTCTTCCCTGTTATATTGGCTAACCCTGTAACCTTCATTACTCATCCCCAGCTGCTTAGAATTATATTGCGGGATTTTGATGTAACCATGAGAACCTTGATAACCCAGGACATTGCTAGACCTTTGGGAACTTTTATAATTTAAATTGGTATATTTCTGAGGTTCTTTAATGTTCTCTGGTATTGCATTTTGATATTCAATTTTCCTGGATTTATCTGGTATCCTGTTACCCCGCAGCCTGTTTCCTATACTGTCTTGGGCTTGGCTTCTTGCTTCTGCAATAGATGAGCAGTTCACAGCACTGCAGTTGTACGCCATTGGATCAAAGGTACCATTTTCCACATTTTCCTTGAATTTCGCTTCACTGTTGATGTTTCCTTCTGGTTTGTAACGTGCTACAATAAAAGTACAGTTCATTCCCCACTTGGTGCCAAACGCTCTACCAACACCGATTTCCTCTGTAGCTTTCCACACTAGCTGAGAAAAATGACCGGATACGTTTTGAAAGTCATGACTTGAGAAATCGTGGCAACATGCTTCGTCGTACCTGGAAGGATCATTCAATCGAAAATGAACAACATTTAATTCTTGATGCATCGTTAGAAAATGAACAACATTTCCTGATGTATTGTTAGTGTACGATAATTTAGAGAAGAACCCTTCTTCACATTTCCAATAACGATGTTTTGTTTGCAGGTCTTGATGATCATAAGAAGACAAAATATTTATAGAGGGTGCTAATGGGGTTAACAGTTAACTGACAATTGGCCAAAAAAAATAGTAGTTAACTGATATTTGACCAAAAAATTAGTAGTTAACTGATAAATGAAAAGTTAACAGTTGAGTGACATTCTATTTATTATAGTGAATACGATTGTTGTTGTTAGTAAAAGGAAAAAAGTTTTTTGTCTAACACCAAAGCTATTTCGTGACATTCACGTGTCCTGCTGTGTGACCAGGTGACATATTAACCATGTTTACTGATAAAAAGGTACCAGGGTCGTACCAGGCACGAGCGAACGAACGTTCACCTTGATCCCCGTGATGGCGTCGAGAGGCGTGGCCCAAGTTATTCTATTCGAGGATCGGCATTCGAACGTCACAGAGGTTGCGTACCGTTTGACATGGCAAAGCACATTTCTATACCTGCCAACTTTTCCTAAGTCAATGGAAAGGCGTGAGATTACCATCTCCATATTTTCGAAGGTATTCCGACCATTTCCGAAGATGTTTCGATGGCTTCCGAGCATTGCCGAAGAGCACAACTTAAAGCAAGGGACCGCAAACGAAAATACTGCTAATGTAGGATCCAACAAGGGATCTGATCAGCGTAAAAATAATAAATGACAAACAATACTGCAAGGCTGATCATACTACGTAAAAAGTAAACTTTGTGATTTAGATTTGCTACACCGTGCTGATGAGTTCCAATAAGAACGAAACAGCTGTCCACGGTTGCAATCCTGCTATATCGGTTCCAGTCGTGTTGCTGTCTCACAAAGTTTACTTTTTACGTAGTATGATCAGCCTTGCAGTTTTGTTTGTCATTTATTGCCGAAGAGCACCGAAGATATTCTGTCGACTTTCAAACATTGCCGATGTGTGTGAAATCGACTCAAATGCGAATAACGATGCTCATTTCTGAAATATTTTCGCGAAAATTGAATTTAATTTACATTTAATAGGTTTTAAAGGGACTATGTCACTTTTGACGCATGCGCGCGACGGAGCAAGATCTCTTGAAAGCGTTAGGCAAACTATTTTAATTTCGTCGGAAGAATCGTTTTCGGTTTTCATCGAGTTCTATCTCAGCTATCCTTGTGAGGTTTGTTTGGTAGTAGTTAGCATGACATGCATGACCAGGTCGGGAAGAGCAGAACGTGCGTTTGTACGCCTGGATTTGTGGTCGGTATTAGCCGATGGTTATACGACTTAGAAATTAAATCTTCTTATCAATTGCACTTAATTTCACTACTACGGTTCGATAATTATGTTATTTTCGTTACTGTCTTCCTTATAACTCAAACTATTGGTGGAGGTTTTGCGAATTCATGTAATTTATACCTCGAATCTAGTAAGACCCACCCCCAAAACCGATTGACGTGCTGAAGTAAAGGAAATTCGAGTTATGACGCAATAATTTTCGCTTTAAGAAAACGAAAATTAATAGATAACTTAAATTAGTAGTTAACTGACGATTGGCCAAAAAAGTAGTAGTTAACTGACAATTGGGTACCCCCATTAGCACCCTCTTTATAGGTAAATGTGTAATTGTGTTCATTTAATGTTTAAAAAGAGGAAAGAGCTGATAAGAAAATATTTTACAAGAAATTCTTTTTGTTAACTTTTATTGCTATTTTCATCTGTATTGTAAATTTAGTTAGTAATGGATTCTTTATTGTAAACAGACCAAAACCTCCCTTTAGAGAGTTCGACACAATTAAGATATTCTTTATACTTCTATATAGTAGTCAGTCAGTCAGTCAGTCAGTCAGTCAGTCAGTCAGTCAGTCAGTCAGTCAGTCAGTCAGTCAGTCAGTCAGTCAGGCAGGCAATTAACCAATCAGGCAATCAACCAATCAATCAATTGGCCAGTCAGTCTATCAATTATCGGTAAATCATTTAATACATCACTCGATCAGGCAATACTCAGTTCGTCAATTTCTCGGTTGTTCGGTCAGTTCGTCAGTTTCTCGGTTGTTCGGTCGGTCGGTCGGTCGGTTAACTCAATCAGTAGGTCCGTCCGTCCGTCAGTCAGTTAGCCCATTCATCAGTCCGTCAGTCAATCCATCAGTCAGCCAGTCTGTCAGTCAGAGGGTCAGTCAGTTCATTCATTCATTCATTCATTCATTCATTCATTCATTCATTCATTCATTCATTCATTCATTCATTCATTCATTCATTCATTCATTCATTCATTCATTCATTCATTCATTCATTTACAGTAAACACCCGCATATAAGAACACACAATTTCAGAGGTCAGACTGATTGTGTTCTTATTTATCGGATGCTTAGTGAAGAATCAGCCTCAGGATGTTCTTAAATGTTCTTAATTTTTTTTAAATTCAGTTCTCTATCAATACAGTAGTTTATAGTATTGTAAGGGCAAAAAATGTAATTCATGATATTAGATATTCTGAAGAGAACAAAGGTGCCCAAAACTTAGCTAATACCATTGGTCAGCAGGTGTGTTTATGGTAATTTGTGTAATTTTGACACCCTTCCCATTTTATAAGAACATTATTTTTTTTTTCCAGGCTGATATTGTTCTTATAAAAGTGGTGCTTTATTTGCCAAATTTCAGCCTGATGTTCTTAATCCATGTGTTCTTATATGCGGGTGTTTACTGTATTCATGTTTCAGAAAAGAAAGGACATTTTAAATCCAAAGTGTAAATAATTAGTAAGGTAAATAGTAAATAGTTTAATTGTTATCGCATAAATATGTATTGTACTTTCTTTACTTGTTATTAGTTGATATATAACCTTAATTGTAACTAGACCAATACCTCCCTTTGGATAGAAAGGTACAATAGTCAGTCAGTCAGTCAGTGAAGATTAATCAGTCGTTCATACCGCAAGATTTTTTAGTCACTCACTCACTCACTCACTCACTCACTCACTCACTTACTCGATCATCCAGCTAGTTAGTTTTAGTTATTCAATCATTAGGATTGACACAGTTATATGATGAATTTTACCATTTTGTAATAGCTTCTCTTGCAGTGATTCCTTCTCCAGCAGCCGTTGTGCATCCCATGGCCAGGTTTTCACCTTGGTCAGGTCTGTCTTTAAGCGGAGAATGTCGTAGATCTTTTTCTGTAGCAAGAACCTGAGCGTACTTTTTGGCAGCGATGGACATATCCGTGTTATTTTGAATTGGTGGAGAGAAGTGCACCGAACGAAGGTCGTTGTGAATAGTTACCATGTCATCAATGAACTGATTATCTGAAAAGATTTTAATAAAATAAGCGCCACTTGTAATGGCATTTTCAACTGTCAGTTATAATTCAATTAGTACTTAACGGTATGATTTGTCTCGGCAGTCACAAATTTTGTGCCAGATAAGTCAGTAATTGTTATTTCACCCACTGTGTCCATTTCCGCGTTGAAAATATCGTTTGTCCAAAACTCTACTTTTTTTCTAACAATGACCATAACCTTATGAGCTGATGTACTAAATTAAATGTTCGCTCCAGTTCGGGCTGTCAGCAGGTTACTGTAAATGATTTCAGCGTGTATCGTACATTCTAGATACTAACCTTCTGGAGTAAGAGAGATTCCAGTTGTTCCCTGGGGACCGGACGAACCTGACGGAGCCGACGGAGCCGACGGAGCCGACGGAGCCGACGGAGCCGACGGAGCCGACGGAGCCGACGGAGCCGACGGAGCCGACGGAGCGGCAGGAGCCGACGCACCGGTTACACCGGACGCACCTAACGGGCTGGAGGGACCGGGTAGACCGACTGGGCGGGACGCACTGGACGGACTAGAAGGACCAGATCTGTTGGGAGGAAGTGATGTAATAGTGGCAGTAGCTTTGTCCTTTGATTTGTTTGATGTTATTCCCATCATCAGTTTTAGCCCTATTTCCACAGTGCCGTTGGCGATGGAGTAGGCACCTTGTCCTTGTACGCCATTATCAGAAATCTTGAATGTTCCTGTTGTGGTGCTTAAAGAAGCTAACATAAAATACACGGAATATTATGTTCACGATTTTATAAAACAAACAATAATATTGGATCATACTGATGGTGCAGGCATGGTGCTTTAGTTTTGTAACCAGTCGCGTTGGAGATCTATACATTGCTTTTAGTTTATTTATCTCACCTCCAAGTGCTTTGTATGAAGCCAAGCAGGTAACGATAAGAGCGTGTAACAGAGCATGGAAATGCCTCATACTGTAAAATAAAACATAAACAAACAAAACAACAGAATTTTAATAAGCAACTTTAGTAAAGTTGGTTGCTCTCTCAATCAAACCTTTTTGAGATCGAAGCATAAATGCTAAAGGAAAACATTTGGCCTAATGGACAATTGTTGCAGTTACATTAACTCGAAGATTTAGTGATTTAAATGCCGGCCCCATTAAAATCTTCCCTGTTTGCGAATGTATATGAGGGATTGATGAAGAGGAACAGCTCCAAGTCGATCCAGTAAATCTAAATCCAGAAACTACATCGTGATATTTGCGTTTATTCACGGATGCTTACCATCTACGCGACATTCAAGGCCTCGAAGTCTAAAGTTATGGTATTGAAACTCGCGCTCACAGGTTTAATTATGCAGTTGTTATTTTAAAGTGTTTTACAAAACTATTGTTCACCGCACACGATTCAAAAAATAAACAGCGCTTACATAACCCCAGTTTCATGGTATGCCATTGATCACAAATAAGAGTTGCTCCTCAGTCTTACCTTTTTATCGATGATGCTTGCTTCCTTTTTTATTCCACCGTCCTGGTCGCTCTGTTTGTTGAAGTTAACCCCAAAAGGTTATCAGGCCGACCATTCCCCGTTTTAAGGTCGTTTCCGGCCGGTGATAAAAAGGCTAATGTGGATCAAACTTAACCTTTATTTTAATTCGACCGTAACAGTCAACTGGTATATTTGTCGCCTTGCCTTTAGATATGAATTTCTGCGGTTTGCCAAACGTGAGGGAAGTCCCAATGTTGTATTCGTCTTTTCACTAAAGAAGCAGTGCCTTTTATGAAATACATGTGACATTTGCAGGTTAAAGAAGAGACCATTGTTATCCGATAACAATAGCTTGGAGGTTCGTTACATATATTTAAGATGAATCAAACCAGTTTCATTACAAATCGCTTGAACGATTCTC